>LR749633.1:1303871-1375129 GCA_902729485.2 Mus minutoides | reverse complement strand
TTTTTTTTTTTTTTTTTTTTTTGAGACAGGCTTCATGTAGCTTCCTAAGTCCTAGGATTCAGGCATGCACTTCTATATCTCAGGAGCTGTTGACCTTGTCTTTATTTTTTTTTTTCTTTTTTCCCTGTTTTGTCTTTTGGGACAGGGTTTCACTGGACCTAAGACCCCCTGAGTAGGCTAGGCTAGCAAGTTGGCTAGCTCCAGGGATGTATCTGTTTTCTCCTGAGTTTGGATTATACACATGCCATCACACCCAGGGTTTGCTGTGGAGATTGACCTCAGGTCTTCATGTTTCTGCAGTTTTAGTTTACTGACTAAGGTATCTTCTCAGTACTTGAAGAGGTTGTATCTGAACACATCTGCTTGAAATAAAATAAATCTGGATATTTCTAAATGATTAGACTTTTTTTTTTCCTGTTGTAGGAGGGACTTCATTTTTGCCTTCCGTTGAGCTCTTTGCTGAAAGGGTAGTTTGGTACATCCAGAGTACTTGGACTATTTCAGCTCTCTTGAACTTTTCTCTGATTAGTTTCTTCCAGCTTCTTTACTTGCCTATAGATTATAATACCATTGCATTTTTGTATTTTTGTGTATAACTTTTAAAAGAGTCCCCTCCTACATTTACTTCTTGGCAAAATGAATTGGAGGGAGCGAAGGGGAGCTCGTCGTGCTCTGCTGAGGTGCGCCAAACAGAAGGAAAATAAATTTGAGGTCAGAAATGAGTTGATTGAGGGTGCTCGGAAGTTCATACAGATCAACACTGCCATCATTAGAAGGAATAAACTGAGCATTAGAAATACAAAAGGAACCAGTTGTGACACATGCCTGTAATTCAACACTGAGAAGTCCCATGTGTTAAAAGCCTGCTTGAGCTACATGGTGAGTTCCAGGTAAATCTGGGGTACAATACTCAGCCTTAAAAAACTCAAAATTACAAAAATAAATCCAGAAATATACCTGTTTTTTTGTTTGTTGTTTTGTTCGTTTTGTTTGTTTTTTTCGAGACAGGGTATAGCCCTGGCTGTCCTCACTTTGTAGACCAGGCTGGCCTCGAACTCAGAAATCTGCCTGCCTCTGCCTCTGCCTCCTAAGTGCTGGGATTAAAGGCGTGTGCCACCACCGCCCGGCTGAAATATACCTGTCTTAAAATAGATAGTTGTTGGTAAACATTTCATTTAGGTTTCAAGTATTTTCCGGGAAAGTAATTTTGATGTTTCTGAGCTTAACCCAAGAAGGAATAAGATTGTAAGTATTGATTAGCAATACTAGAAATTGTGAGCAGAATCATGAGTAATACCCCTATCTTAAGTGGGATCCAAAACTTAGAATGAAATAAACTATTTCCTGTTTTTGGATTTTGGAGACAGGGTAGCTCACTCAGACCCCAGATCTTCCTGCTTCTGCTTGATCTAGTCTGGGGTAGTTGGTGCGCTGCCATTCACAGTTCATGACGCTTTGACACCGTCATTACTCCCAGAAGTGATAGGGACTTGTTTGCTTCTTGGTTTGTTTGACAGTCTTTTATGAACTTTGGACCCTCCTGCCTTCACTTCCCAAGTCTATATGCTAGGATTACTAGTGTAAGCCACGTACATTTCACCATGCCCAGCATTTGCATTGCTGGGCCTTGACCCCAGGGCTTTGATCATGCCACAGAAGCCCTTTACCAACTGAGCTACATCCCCACACTCCTAGACTGTCTTCTTCACTGATAGCTCTAGTCCTGACCACTCTTCATTTCCTCCTTTAACTTTGGGACTTGCTACTTGTTCAAAAGAGTCAGTTTTGAAAACGATTTGAAAATAATTTTAGCCACAGGAAATGCAAAGTCAGTACAGAGTTCTCTTGGATCTTTATCTACTTTTCCTTCACAAATTATTTTAATTATTTTGTGTGGTGCTGGGGATCTATGCCAGGCATGCTCAGGTTATGGCTCAGTGAGCCATAACGTATGCATGAGTGTGTGTGTGTGTGTGTGTGTTGGGTGGTGGTGGAGTGGATAGAAACTTGCAATATAGCCTAAGAGGTCTTGGAATCTAGATTCTCCTATCACAGCCTACCATATACCATCATGTCTGGCAGAAATTTTTGTTTGTTTGAACAGAAGAGAAGATTGAATCCCTTGGGCCTAGCACATACTTGGCCGCTCAGCTGTGCCCATCAGAATCTTTCTGTGGTAATTAAAGACTAAAGATGGGATGGGTTAGAATTAGTCACCAATGTCTAAGTGCTGTGCCACACATGGAGAAGATACTCAGCATAGTGTTTGCAAGCAGTTCTTTAAGAAGAAGCTCACACAAGAGATTCATTCCACCTTTCATTTGTACCCTTGCTCCTTTCCCTCTGCTGAGGTTGCTTCTTGTTGGGCATTGATGTAGGACATAAATGTCTGTTTTAGAAAAACCTAAGCAACCATGCTCATGGAAAGTTCAGATACCCAATCCTTTTCTTATCAACACAGGATCTCACTGTGTTCCTGGCCGGCCTCAGCCTTGATCTTGCTGGGACTACAAGTGTGTGCCACTGCCTAACTTACTGCCGCGAGCTAGCGGTTTGGTGTCTTAGGTTAATGGCTTTCAAACTTAGTTTACTTAAAAATATGTATGTGTCTGTGCGGGGATGTGGGTCTCAGATATCTTGAGACTGACCTTGAATTCCTAATCCTGCTTTACCTCCCAAGAAGAAATACTCATGTCTGGTAATCTCTGACTGGTTTTTATACATAGATTTTGTTTTAATCATAGTGTAACCGTTGAAACTGGTTTCATAGCTAGTGTCTCACTGTCCATGTTAGGTGGCAACATGATGATTGAGATGAGTGAGAATGTGTGATCCCGCTTTTCTTAAAGTGATTTATTTTTCTGGTTCCTTGAGGTGATTTTGTAATTATTTAAGTATTTTGGGGGGTCAGGGGCATGTTTCAGTGATTAAGAGTACTTAACTGCTGTTCCAGAGGACCTGGGTCCTCCAGCTCCAGGGTATCTGACACCTGTCCTCCCCAGACACCAATATGCAATGTGCATTGCCTCCACCCTCCAGTGAAAACAAACGTAAACATTTTAAAAATTCAATTTAGATGTAAGTAAAGTCTAAAACTATTTAAATGAAGGAAAATTTATTCCTAATATTTGTTGATGATTTTGTTGAGGATTACCTTAATCCATGAGCTGGGAACTAACCATTTATTTATTTATTTATTTATTTATTTGTTTATTTATTTGTTTATTTATTTGGTTTTTCGAGACAGGGTTTCTCTGTATAGCACTGGCTGTCCTGGAACTCACTTTGTAGACCAGGCTGGCCTCGAACTCAGAAATCTACCCACCTCTGCCTCCCGAGTGCTGGGATTAAAGGTGAGCGCCACAATGCCTGGCCTAACCTTTTATTTTATACATGTAAAACTAAAATTTACACTTGGTAAGAGCTCTGAGAACTTCACAGTAGATTGACTGGGCGTGGTGGGGCATGCCTGTCATCCCAGGATTTTTGAGGCAGAGACAGGAGGATTTGAGTTTAAGGCCAGCTGGTACTATATAGCAGTTTCTAAGCTAGCTTAGAATACATAGTGAAACGTAATTTCAAAAAGTAAACAAAAATCATTCAGATTATTATGTCTTAAATTCTCCAGCCTAAAGATTTATTAGTTTTTAGGGAGGATAATGAGAGGATCCTATCTTTTTTGTTTGGTTGTTTTTTTGTTTTTGATACAGAATCTTTCTCAGTAGTCTTGGCTGTCCTAGAACTTGATATATAGATCAGGCTAGCCTTGAACTCACAAAGATCCTCCTGTCACTGCCTCCTGATTGCTAAGATTAAAGGCATGAGCCACCACGACTGGCCAAAGATTTATTTTTAAAAAGTTATTCTGAACCTTTTGGAGAACATTTAAGAGGACAAAAACATAAAACACAGAAACAAATGAGCAAAAAACCCAAACACTTGTTCTTTTAAAAAACTGACATAGAAAACATTCTCTTCTAATTTACAGGGTTCTTCATGACCTGATAGTCTGCTGTTGACCATTGGCTCTCTGTAACTTTGCCTTATAAAACTGGCATTAGCATTGTCTTGTGCTAGATGCTGTTGTCTCGGTGGTTTTTAAAATTTGCATGCTGACATACACTGAGATACTTGGAATATGGTTTTGTTTTTATGCAAATGCAGTAAAAACAGCAAATTTAACTGAAAGTTTCTTTATTTCAACCAAGTTGCATTAAGCCAGTTACATTTCCAAGTTTGTCTGAGAAACAGTTCTTATTTTCTGCTCATTCCCCTTCCTACTGAAGCTGGGATCTATCTATACATGCATACTGGCTATACAACTGGTTTGAAATTGGATTACACTTGAAAATACTGCTTTTCCTATATTATTTTCTTTGCTTTCTCTCTTTGAGACAAGAGACCTTGGCTGTGTTGTACAAGTTGGCTTTGAACTCAATCCTTTGTCACACCCTCCTGGGTACTGCCACTGCAGATACTCGCCATTCTGCCCAGCTGAAATGATTTCCGAATGTAGTATGTGATTTTAAAAAGTGAAACTCAGGGACACTGAAGGGATGAGTCATCAGTTAGGAGCAGAAACTGCGCTTCTGGAACTGGGTTCAGCCCCCAGCACCAACATAGCAGATCACAATCATCTGTAACTCCAGTCTGGGGGATTCTCTTCTGGCTTCTGAAGGCACTGTACTCATGGTGTATATATAGATGATATTCATGGAGCCAAAACACCAGTATATACAAAGTAGTAAACACAAACTTTGAAACACGCAGCTCTGCCTATCAGCATTGGAAATACTTTGAACATCTGAATTCTGTGCTGTTTAAACTGACCTGGAACTTTAGGTGTTCCTGCCTTAGCCTTGAGTGCGGAGATCACCGGCAGGTCCTACCCCCCTGCCTGCCTTTTATTATGCTTTTGAGAGGTATTATGACCAGAGGAAAATGATTACATCTAATATATGGGTGCATTTACTGGAAAATGTGCATGGTTCAGTGAGTTTAATACCACATGGCATCTCATATTAATCTGTCTGATAACAGATCCATTTTAAGTAAAGCCACTCTGGTATTGTCTAGGGTAACCATTTATTTGGGTTATTTCTAGTTTTCTCTAAAATGTAGAATCAAAAGAAGTGGAGAATTTTGTTACTTTGGAGACAGCAGTAGTATATTTTAGATTCTTGTATAGATGCGTATGAAGTTGTTTGCATTTAAGAAGTTGAGTTACAGATACCAACTCACTAGCTTCCTTTTGTTCTTCCATTTCCTTCAAAGGTTTGGGCCCCATGGGATCCCTGTGACAGTATTTCCCAAAAGGGAATATAAGGACAAACCGGACGCCATGCAGCTCCAAAGTACCACATTCCAAGAAGGGATAGAAGTCAAGCGGGAAGTGAACGGTGCTGTTCCCAATGACCTTTCTCCAGTCCCTCCTCCTGAGCTCCTGTGGACTTCCAAACCACCTCCTCTCTTCCATGAAGGAGCACCTTATCCTCCCCCCTTGTTTATCAGGGACACATATAACCAATCAATACCTCAGCCGCCTCCTCGGAAAATTAAGAGACCCAAACGAAAAATGTACAGGGAAGAACCCACTTCAATAATGAATGCGATTAAGCTACGGCCCAGGCAAGTCCTGTGTGATAAGTGTAAAAACAGTGTTGTTGCAGAAAAGAAGGAAATTAGGAAAGGTAGCAGTGACTCTTCTAGGTACGAAGATAAAAAACGGAGAAATGACAGTGTAGCTACTGTGAACAAAAAACTGAAAACTGACCATAAAGTGGATGGGAAAAACCAAAACGAAAGCCAGAGAAGGAACGCTGTGGTGAGGGTTTCCAGCATCACTCACAGCAGGGGCAGAGTAGTCAAGGTTTCTGCTCAGGCAAATACGTCAAAAGCTCAGTTAAATACCAAGAAAGTGCTCCAAAGCAAGAACATGGATCACGCAAAGGCTCGGGAAGTATTGAAAATTGCCAAAGAAAAGGCACAGAAGAAGCAAAGTGAAACCTCCACTTCCAAAAACGCACACTCGAAAGTCCATTTCACACGTCGGTATCAGAATCCTAGCTCAGGTTCTCTCCCACCTCGAGTGCGTTTAAAACCACAGAGGTACAGGAACGAAGAAAATGACTCTTCTCTGAAGACAGGACTGGAGAAAATTCGGAGTGGCAAGCTGGCCCCTAAGCCGCAGTCTCGATGCACCTCCACCCGCTCAGCAGGTGAGGCCCCGGCCCCTTCAGAAGGCCTAGAAGAGTCTGCCAGTGAGGTTCAGGACACAAGCACAGTGCATGTGCCTGGTGAGCAGGAGGAACTGCGGATGTTGGGCACAAAGGGCAGCAAAAGCAGTCTATCTGTTTACCTGACCCTAAATCAAGCCAAATCTGACTCTTCCAGGGCTTCAGTGTGTAGCATTGATAGCATGGATGATTTGAAATCCTCCACCTCTGAGGGTAGCTCTTCTGAGAGCTTCGCTTTTCCTCCGGGCTGTGTGCACGAACCTTCTGCCTCTGCCAATTCTACTGCCTTCTCTTCAGAGGAAGAGAAGAGCTTCTGTAATTCTTTGAAAATGAAAATCTTTTCCAAAAATGTCTCTAAATGTATCACACCAGATGGCAGGACCATATGTGTAGGGGACATTGTTTGGGCCAAGATATATGGCTTCCCATGGTGGCCAGCCCGCATTCTTACCATCACTGTAAGCCGGAAAGATAACGGCCTTTTAGCCCGGCAGGAGGCCCGTATCTCATGGTTTGCGTCTCCAACCACATCTTCCCTTGCTCTCTCACAGCTCTCCCCCTTCCTAGAAAACTTCCAGTTACGGTTTAATAAGAAGAGAAAGGGTCTGTATCGCAGGGCTATCACAGAGGCTGCTAGAGCTGCTAAGCAGCTGACCCCTGAAGTGCGGGCTCTGTTGACACAATTTGAAACGTGAACATGGACAGTAAGGTAGGCAGAAACCACTGGAGCTGCTGCCGATCCCTGATCCCTGATCTCTGATCCCTGATCCTTGGCTAGTTAGGAGTCATTTCTACCAGCTAGCTTGGCCAAACTGGAGAGAAACTGCACTCAGTTGGCTTTTTATATGTAATATATAGCCATTTTTACACTAAGAAGCTGAAAACTGAAAGATGTTTCAAATTTTCTCTTAAGTAGGATTTTAGGAATATTTTCCAGTTTTGAAATCTAAAACCATCCTAAGGCACAGAAGCCATAGCTTCAAATGAAACAATTTTTGCAGGGACTGTTAATTGCCATTTTTAGCTATTATTTGTGTGTGTATGTATGTATAGGTATGCATACATACACATACACATGTAAAAACTATTGTCTGTCACCATGTGACATGGGTTGCATATTTGGGATTTTAGTAAGGGCTGGAGCTTGGGGAACAGTGGATAGTCAATGATTACTTGTTTTATCTAGTGAAACTTAGACTTTCTATGCACATAAGGGTATAAAAGTTTGATATTGGATGTTTGACAAACTGAGATGCTTGCTATGACAAATTGGTATGCTTGCTGTTTAGTTATAGACCAGGCTGTACACATTGCCCAGTATTTGGGATTAAAACTATTAAGGCTAGACAGGTTTGGGTCAGCACTCTCTTGTCCAGTGAAGTTTTAAAACAAACTGTCAGATATTTGGTTAGGAAGTTTAGATAGATTTTATTTGGGGTATATAAATAATTGAGTGAAAAGTTAGTCAGATTTCTCCTGACTGGCTGTTCCTAAATTCTTAGGACAGACCCTAGCAATTTACACGTTGTGAATCAATGTCATGTGTAATTGTTGCATTTTGGATGTACCTAATTTGATAGTTTTTCAGAAGCATTTTTCATTTAAGGTAATCTGTTTGCAGGTCAGAAAATGAGAAATGTAATTGTATAATGCATTGAAATGTAAAAAAAAAAGCTGTAAATAAAATCAACTAAATCCAAATTATTTGTGTGTTTTTCTCAAAAAGCTTTGAACAGTTTCGAAATAGTAGAAATTATTCTTTACAATAGTGATTAGAAAACATGAGAAATTAAACATTTTTTTTTTATTTGCCCTGTCAGGGAATGTATTGGAGATTAGATAAAATTCAAATAACAGGAGGTACAGTGAGGCTCTATAGTAATGCCATCCGGTAGAACTCTAGTTCCTATCAGCTGCTTATGAGGGCTTTTCATTTTTTTCCCCAGTTTTAGCTTTGATAAATTGTCATACTTTAAGAAATTAGGTAATAGTAGTTGGTTTGCTCTCTGGTCTTCTGCCTCAGATATCACTACTTTATGGGCTTAGTAATCTAACTCCATACTCCACATGGCCCACCTGTCCCTAGGATGTTAGTTTTTAAGAGTCTCACTATGTCACTTTGGCTGGCCAGGCTGATTTCAAGCTCAGAGCCTTGCCTGCTTCTGCCTCCTGAGTGCCCGCAGAGGCAAGGTGATCTCGAGAATTAAGTTGCTTCCAAGCCTTTTGTTTTCTTAAATTTGATATAGTTTCAGTTGGTACTTACTTGAGATACAAAAAGATAAACTTTTGTGGATTTCTAAAATAATCCAGTATGAGATATGTTAGTTACTACATAATTAAAAATAAAGATTATGAAATTTGGAAATGAGCTTCCTTAAGCTTGATACCTGATTATTTCTGGGAAAGAAAATAGAATTTCTTCTGGGGAATTTAGTCAATGCTTTTTGATTTTAATAAACACACAATTAAAGAAAAAGATGCATATTCTTTCCTGCAAACAGAAACTAATCTGATTATGACAGTCTGAAAGCTCACAGTGTGATGGAGGGCTTATGAGGGAAATCTACGTTTTCTGAGTAACTTTTAGAGTACTTGTTTATCTTTGAAAAATTGATTTATGCAAGAGTCATCTAAAAAGTAATTTGAAGTGTGTGATCTGAGCTGTTGTAGTTGTGACTTTGAAAGTGGGTGCTGCTAATACAGTCAGACGCTTTGGCAATGTATCTATGGCATAAACCATTTGTCCTATTTTAGAAGCTACATGGGAAAAAAGCAATCTGTGATTGTGGAGTATGTAAATAACATTCAGCCAGGAGTGATGGCGTGTTCTAGTGATCCTATCATTTGGGAGGTGGATGCAAGAAGATTGAGTGACTTAGAGATTGACCAGGGCACCTAATTAATTCTTGTCCAGAAAATAAAGGTGTATTTGGCTTTGTGTGCTGGTACATGCCTTTAGCCCTAGCATGTTTTCTGAGATTGAGGCTGATCTGATCTATGGAATTCTAGACCAGCCAGGGCCACATAGTGAGATACTATTTATAAAGATATCCCAGTAGAATTTTCCAAGCAAGGTGACCATTTGATAATCTTATCTACTGCAACTGGAGATACAAAGTTATCTCTGAGAAGATAAAAGGTACTCTGTATGGTAATAAACCAAATGGACTCTTTTCTTCTTGTTTGGTTTGGTTTCTCTTTTCAGAGAGAATTTACTTAGACAAGTTTCCAATATAAGAAAAGTAGCTAAAAGACAAGGATGAGCAAGGGCAGAAACCAGATAAGAAAGTTGTCAGGATGGCGTCATTAGAAATTTAAAGCCTCAGGTTTCCCTCTTCATTTTGTAGAGCTTAAAAATCAGGCAAGTGCACTGGTCTTTTAGAAGAAATATGTTTTCAGTTTTAGTTTATTCCACAGAACAGAAGACCTCTGTAGAATTCACTATCAAAAGTCAGATTTAATGGTGTGTCCCCAAGTGTTTTGTTTCAAATATAGCAGTCTGGCCTACCTACAGTCCACCTCAGCCTCTGATCTTCCTGCCTCCACCTCTCATGCAGGGTTTCCACCATACCCAGTTTATATGATGATGAGGACCGAATCTAGGCTTTTTTCATACTAGCCAGGCATTCTATTAACAGATTTTTATCTGTCCCTGTTTCCTCCTAAGTGGTTTTGATATATATATATATATATATATTTTTTTTTTTTCCAATTTTTTGAGCAGGATCTTCCTTTATAGCCCAGGCTGACCTTGAGCTCTTCTGTGCTAGTATTACAGGCATACACCAACACATGTGGCTGGGAACGAAATGTTAATGGTTGTTGTTATTGTAGTTTAGTACTGTGTGGAACAAGTACTAAGGAATTTTTCTGAAGACATTGTAGGCAGACCACATAGAACTGATACTAAAGTCAGCTTAGATCCATCTAGGGTATGGAGTTTATTCAACTAAGAGAGGTTGTTACTTTCTAAAGTTGGTTATTGAAGGAAACACATATTCAGACACTTGGAAAATGGCCAATTTTCCTTTATACTGAATGACTGAATTGAGAATCAGAAAATCAGAAATTTATAGTATATGTTTAGTTAGGTTTTTTGGTTTGTTTTTTTTTTTTTTTCATTTAAGTTGTGAATGTTCTGTAGTTTGGATAGTCTAGTGCCACACTGACACACCTAGAAAGCTTGTAATGAAGGTTTTAGTTCAAAAGTTTATGTTCACTGATGGTTTCAAATAGGGAATTGGCCAGTTAGTGATGGTTATTTTCTAGGGAGGGGCAAATTCAGTTTTTGCTAGCTCTAAACACTCTAATATACAAATCTGGAATTGAGAGCTAAAGCTGGGCTGGAGCCCTTCCATTCCGTGCGAGGAGGAGACAGTGAGCGGCCGGTCTTTGCTCCTCCCCTGCTTCTCACTGGAAAGGTGCTTCCTGTGCTTGCACAGTGTGGACATTGCTGTACTCAGGCCTGCATTTAGCCACAGTTGCACAGTGGTAAATGACTTATTAGAGTTTTTGCAGAGTATCTGGGTTTTATTTTTGCCATGATAATTGATACTAAGTTTCATCTATACTCCAAAAGGGACTCTATTTAATTTGGTTTTGTGGTGCTTGCTGTTGTAGCACACCCCAGCTGTGATATTCAAAAGGACTTTACTCCTTTACTTTCCCTGTGTCTTTAGTTAAAAATAACATTATCTTTGTCGTATTAAAGTGAATTATAATTTTATGCATACTTAAATAGACATGACCTAAAATTTAACCATTTTGGGGGCATATTTGCTTTTTAGAAGATTCTGTTGTATGCGTCAGGCTGGCTGGACATGCAGTGATCCTTCTGTCTCAGCCACTTAGTATTGGGATCATAGCCATGTGCCACCATAACTAGTTTAAAGTTTTGCCTTTAAAGAAAAAAAAAAAAAAAAGACGGGCTGGAGAAATGGCTCAGTGGTTAAGAGCAGTGACTGCTCTTCCAGAGTTCCTGAGTTCAATTCCCAGCAACCACATGGTGGCTTACAACCATCTGTAATGAGGTCTGATGCCCTCTTCTGGTGTGTCAAAGACAGCTACAGTGCACTCACATACAGCAAATAATAAATAAATAAATAAATAAATAAATAAATAAATAAATAAATAAATAAATAAATAAATAAATAAATAAATGAATGTATGTATGTATGTATGTTTTAAAAAAGATAGGGTCACACTGTGTAGCCTTGATATGTAGACCAGGCTGGACCTTGCCTGGTCTATCTTAAAGTCAATTTTAATTCTACAATTAAAAAAACCTGATGGGTGTGGGGGGGGTGGAGGGGGTGCTCTCATGCCCACATGAACAAATGTTTTCAGAGGCTAAAAGATGGGATTAGATCCCCTGAAGCTGGCGTTGTAGGTCATTCAGAGCCACCTGATATAGGTGCTGCAAATAAGAACAGCCAGCTTTTGGAACTCTGAGCCATCCCTCCAGCCCCCAGTTGTACATTTTAAAGGTGTTAAGTCTGTTTGTACTGTACCACTGTCTATCTGTAATATGGGTGATTTGCTTTGCTTTGCTTCCCGCTCCCCCATTGATTTTATGAAACTAGGTCACTCTAACCCAGTCTGGTTTCTAGCCCAGGACAATCTTGTTTTAGCCTCCCAAATGCTGGGATTACAAAAGTGTTTTTAACAGAGTTTTAAATTTGCTGAGAATTGGGACCAGCAATGCTTGCTTCCAGGACTCCTTGCTGTGTGCCTGCAGTCCTCTATGGAGAGATGCTCTAGGTGACTGTACTAACAGTGTGTTATACTTAAGAACTACAGCTGCCTGGCCGACCCTTAGGAAAGGTTTTAGGTGAATTAACTTGACTACATTGAGTACAACAGTCTTTCAATGGTAGTAATTGCTTGGATAATTTTTTTTGTGAATAAAGGAGACATTTTAATAAGTTTGATAATAATGGAGGCTGGACAGACAGGTCAGCAGATAAAAGTACAAACTGTACTGTACCCAGCATCCACTTCAGCATCAGGCAGCTCACAACAGCCTGTCCAGGGCATTGGGCTGACCTCTGAAGTGTCAGGATTATAGACCTGCACCACTGTGCCCAGCTCTAAAGGCATAGTGTAAAGACAATCTTCACAATGTTTTGTAAAAATTTTGTAAAAAGGAAGATCAATCAGGAAGGTCAGTGTTGGGTAAATAGGTTTGAGACTAGCTTGCGCTACATGGATCCTGTCTTAAAAAGGAGGGAAACCCTCATAATTTTTATACTGGTATCCATGTCTACAAGGAAAGGAATGCCAAGTCCTTCATGGCTAAAGTTTTAGTGCCCCCCCCCCCCCCAGTATGCTTGTATGTATAAGTGTGTGTGTGTATGTATAAATATGTTCGAGTTTTGCTGCTGTTTGAGACTAGGTCTCATGTAACCTAGGTTGGCTTCAAACTTGACATCCTCTTTCTCTGCCTCTCTCTGTCTCCTGTCATCTGCCCCTGTAGGCCTGGAGTTTGTGGCTTTTATGGGTAGGCTTTCTTAGAAAAGAAAAAGCTCATGCTGAGCAGTGGGGGCACATGATTTTAACCTAAAACTCAGGAAGCAGAGCCAGATGGTTAACCTGCTCTACAGATGGCATTCTAGGATAGCCTGGGATACATAAGGAGAACCCTATGGACAGGGAAGGGATCAAAATTATAATGCAGAGTAAATTTTAGCAAGGGTGTCCTTTCAAACTGTTCCAGGTATTTTACATTCATTGGTGTCTCTTGTTTAAACTCACATGTAAGATTTTCTTAGAAGCTATTGAAGTCTGGTGTGGAGGATCCTGATCTGAGGCTAGCCCAGGGTGTATAGTAAGACTGACTCACTTCATGTTCCCTTGTAAAGCAAAACCAAATCAAACCAAACCAAAATGTTGAAAGCCTGAGGAGCATAGTTTTCCCCCTGGAAAAATGAAATGGAAGTTTTTGGTTGCTTAAAGAGACTGTTTATGTGGAAAGGTAAGAGTGCCATCCAGATCAGAGTACAGGAGAAAATAGTAAAGTGACGCTGGGGAATGCATTGGCAGTTTTACATAAGTCATGCTTAACAGTAGGCTTTTATCAAGCAAAGAGTATTTTCTTTCAACGTTTTAGGCATGTGTTTGTAAGTATGAGCTCTTGATCCACGTGCCCTGGCCTGACTGATCTGCTCCTTAGAAGCAGTGTGATCTTAGGCAGGTTGATAACCTCATGCTATCCTCCGAAATGGAGAGGATGATAGTGCCACTTCAGAGGGCAATTTTTAAAGCAATAGAAAAATGCCTGCCTGGCACAAGGCCTGTGTAAATACTGCTCATATTACCGGCTACTTATGTGTAGCAGAGAAACCCCATTTTGTTTTTGACACTATCTATCAAACAGTATGTACTTAGCATAAATGAAAAGTTTTATTTAAGTTTCTGTAATAGCACTATTAGCTACAAATATCTAGAGGTAGCATACTCTCCTTGGGAGTTTGGGTGGCTTCTGTTTTGTTTTGAGATTGGCCTGGAACTGTTGATCCTGCTTTTAACCTCACTGACTTCTGAAATTAGCAGTTTTTGTCACCATGTTTGGGCAAACTGGCTGGCTTTCAGCTGGCATTTATAGAGGCTAACTATTGGAGATCATGGGAATTATGTATGGGATATAAAAGCCATGATTAAAGTTTATTATAGTTTCATATTTAACATACTTAAAGGACTACCTAGTACTTTCCATTTTGCTGATAGCAAGTATAGGCATATGTAGAAATGTTTATCTGGAGATGGTGAAGTGGGTAAAGAAGCCTGCTGCGAAGCCTGAGTTTGGTCTCTGGGGACAATGTAGAAGGAGAGAGCTGACAACTTTAAATTGTCCTCTGATCTCCATACAGGCTCTTGTGTGTGCACACAAAAGAAAACAAATGAGGACAACTGATGCAGGCATGTTGTCAGTCAGCACCTCCAAATCTGCATATTCCAAATCCTTTAAGTACATTGGTCAGTTTACACAGTTTCTGTATGTTCTTGGGCTTTGACATTACAGCAAGTGGTGAAGAGTGAAATATGGTTGGACATGTATTGATGGGATACTTGGCTTTAATTTGTATGTGTGGTCTCATTACCCAGAAGATAGTCGTCGTTACCCATGGCTCATTTTGAGATGCTGTTGGTTACAACTGTATGTCCAGTACCCTCTCCCTCCACTTTATTTTTTAGTAAAAGATCTGTCTAGGAGTGGCACTGTCCAGGTATCCTGGGAAGAACTGTGTGTGGGTTAGTCTAAAGCTCAGACATGCAATCAGTAACTGGTTAGAACCCAGACTGTCTATAGAAGAGATCTCACCTCTGCATTTCCTTCTTGCTTACATCGCATCATACACATTGGAATTTATGAGTCTTCAGTGGAATCATAGACACCTGCATATAGTCAGAATCTTTCACTTTTTCATTCAGGGCTTTGCACTATTTCATCCTTTCATTGGCTCTACCAGATTATGTACTACCCTCTTCTGATTGGCCCCTGAATTTTGCTGCTTGTAGGTGAGCACCATTGTCACACTTAGGCTTTATCTTAGAGGACAAATAACTTCACTGAGCTTGAGATTGATGCCTTTTCTTGGAGGAGCCCTGCCTTTACTGCATGTTAGGCAGGGTGCTTAGCTCTTCATAGAGAGCATTCTGTATTGGGCAGGGGCAGGGGATAAGTTTCCAAAGGAAAATGTGAAGACCCTGAAAATACCGAGTGGAAGGAAGCTTATCTTCAGCATTAGTACCACGCTCCAGTCAGGCTCTGTATGGAACTGACAGGCTGAGGCTTTAGGTAGCATTTTAAGAGTTGTAGAGGAGAAAAAAAGCAGGAAAGGTGAGCTCATCCCAGACCTTCTTTTTTAAAAGTACAGTTTTTTGGGACTGGAGAGATACCTTAGTATGGTTAAGGGCTCTTGTTACTCTTGTAGATGACCTGGGTTTGGTTCCCAGCACCCCTGGGTAACTCCAGTTCTAAGGGATCTAATACTGCCTTCTGATTTCCATGGGCACCAGGCAGTTATATAGTGCACATATGTGTAGGCACAGTACTCATCACAAAAAATTTTGTGTTTATACATGCATATAATCTATTTTGATCTTATTTGTTCCCTTCTCCCCCACAACTGCTTTCAGACTCATCCAGCAACTTCATGTCCTCTTTTTAAATTTTATTTTTTATTATAACCCTTGGTGTTCACTCACTGGGCTGTAATTGACAGAGCATGATTGAGCTACCTGACCGAGTTTAGCATGGTAGTGCACACCTTTAATTCCTGCACTTGTGAGGCACAAACAGTCATATCTGAGTTCTGAGCAAAGCTGGTCTACATAGCAAGTTCCAGAATAGCCAAAGTCACATAGAGACTTTGTCTCAAGAAACAGACACAGAAGCTGAGTGGTGGTGGCGCATGCCTTTAATCCCAGCACTCGGGAGGCAGAGGCAGGCGGATTTCTGAGTTCGAGGTCAGTCTGGTCTACAAAGTGAGTTCCAGGACAGCCAGGGCTACACAGAGAAACCCTGTCTTGAGGAAAAAAAAAAAAAAAAAAGAAAGAAAGAAAAGAAAGAAAGAAAAGAAAGAAACACAAAGAAAAATGAAAACTGACTAGCTCCCTCAGCTTCTATCCATTCATTGTCTATAGTATCAGCGTGGTGGGTGGAGGATGATAGGGAGCTGGATTGAAGTTCCCCAAGCAACGTCTAATGCACTGGCTCCTTTTCTCTCCTGTGTGGCTGTAGTTGCCTCTACTAACAATACACTTTGATTCCAATGTAAAACCTCATTTTAAAGAGTTATTTTTCTTTAAATTAGAATCCAAAAGTGATTGTGTTTATAATGTCAGGATAGCTTACTTTAAAAGTTTTATTTACTACTCTACTGCTTCTGATTGGTATTTTAATTAATTTATTGAGATAAGGCCTCACAATGTAGCTCTAGAAATCTACCTGCCCTATGCTTCTGCTGAGACTAAAGGCTATGCATAGCCATGTCCTGCCTGATTGTGATTTGTTTTGTTTTGTCTATGTAGCCCTGGTTGTCCTGGAACTCACTTTGATGATCAGGCTGTCCTTGAACTCAGAGATCCCGTTTGCCTCTGCCTCCTGAGTGCTGAGATTAAAGGTGTGCCACCACCAATGCCTGGAAATTGCCTGATTGGTGATCCCAGAGCTGGCTGTGCTGATAAGAGAATTGTTTATACTAAAACTAGGGCAGTAGGTATGCAGCCAAATATGTTTAAAAATAAAACTTGCTATATGGAGGATGTGCTGGCTTGTGCCTGTAATCCTTGTACCCAGAAAACCAAGGTAGGAGTTTAAGGCTTAGGTTGGTTACAGAGAGTTCCATGCTGTGGTTTAAGACCCTGCCTCAAAAGCAGAACAAGGACACTTTTAAGATAGTTTTTTAGTTGAATTATGTTCAGTTTTTCAGTTAAATTATGTCGTTAGAACCTAAAGCTACATCACTCAGAAACAAAGGGCTTTTGATGGTCTTTGAGCTCCTGAATGATGTGATCTGGGTGAGGTGAAAACTTTAGCCCTCTGGATTATCTAGATCAGGTTAGTGAACTAGTTAGTGTTAGATGGTACCTTTTAAAATCTTTCTTTCTTTCTTTCTTTCTTTCTTTCTTTCTTTCTTTCTTTCTTTCTTTCTTTCTTTCTTTCTTTCACTCAGGGACATAAAATGTGAATTAGCACTTCCTCTTTCATTTATAGACTTATTGGAGGGCAGACACCTTGCCAGGTTACATACTGCGTCTCATGGGGTGTACACATAAGGATGCCCTATCCTGCCCATTGTTGAGGTACCCACAAGGCTTACAAAGGCTCTCTGTTATCTAAACTATAGTCTGAAGCTGGCAAATTACCTAGAATAAACTCTAGGAAAATTCAAAATAATTTTGGTTTTATTTTTAAAAAATACTTTTTTCTTTTTTCTAGTTAAGATGGATTAAAAAGAACTCAACTGTCTGCTCTATTTTTCTTAACTTGGTTTTTTCTACCATAGGTCTCAACAAATGGCAGCTATTACATCAGACAGTGACGAGTCCTGCTGCTCCCTTACAGTGTCTGACAGACCACTGTGGATTCAGACTGGGAGCATTGAAGTTAACAGTGAAGCGGGCAGGTCTGTCTGTCTTAAGCCCTGCCACAAAATGAAAAGGGCACCGCATCATCACTTAACCGTCCCTGAGTAGATGAGGCTAGCCTTCCACATCATCACTTAACCATCCCTGAGTAGACAAGGCAGGCCTTCAGAAGACTCACTAGTTTTCATTGACCCTGGTATTTGGGAATGCTTCCTATAGGTAATAATTTCCAGGAACTGAAAACTTTTCTAGAGTAGAGCCTCCTGCGAGTGTCTGTATTGAGAGCAGCCTTGTGGTGAGTCAAGTGTTACCTTGTAAGCTTATGTTAGCTGCCTGAAAATCAGGGACTGGTTTATTTTTTTCAGTTTCAATCTTTTGTCACTTTAAATTCTTTGTTACTTATTACTGCATAGATGATAGGAAAGTGTCTCAGTTGGTAGAGTGCACGAAGCTCTGAGTTCATCCCCAACACTGAGTAAACCAGGCATGGTGAAACATGCCTGTTAATCCCAACACTCAGGAGGTGGAGGCAGGAAGGTTAGAAACTCAAGATCATCCTCCTTATCCTAGTGAGTCCATGGAAGTGTGTAAGAATGTGTATGTATGTGGGGCCTAGAATGGTGGTGCATGGCTTTAATCTCTGCACTTAGGAGGCAGAGGCGGATCTCCCAAGTTCAAGGCCAGCCTGGTCTACATAGGGAGTTCAAGAAAACCAGGTCTCCAAAAAGAAAAAGAGATGCACGTGTATGTGAATACATAGTAAGTAAATCTTAAAACTCACTGTCATTTACATAAGGTGGTATGATAGGATTAAAACGTGCTTGTGTGACATTGTCATTGCTATATGTGACTTAATGGCTAATGTGTGAAGTTGATTTTGGACTCACATGATGGAAAGTTTTAGAGATTTTGGTTGTTCCTCTTGAACTTAACTTTTTATATTTTATTATTTATTACATTTATTTTCATTTGTGTGTGTGAGTGAGAATATGTGCAGGTGACCTTGAAGCCAGAAGAGAGCTCATGTCCTTTGGACTGGAGTTACAGGCATCCAGTCCCTGATTTGGATGCTGGGAATGATACTCAGGTCCAATGCAAGAGCAGTAATGTCTTCTTAACCACTGAGCTATGTCTCTAGCACCTAACTTACCTTTTATTTGAAAAAGTCTTTAGTCTTCTGGGATAGGGAATGTACTAGAGTTATTTTGACCTGCTGTTTGTACAGCTCCTGGACAATTTTATTGTTGCATGTAAGCTTTGATACTGGTTCAAAATAAAACATTTTGCATTGGGGCTGGTGAGATGGCTCAGCTGGTAAGAGCACCCGACTGCTCTTCCGAAGGTGATAAGTTCAAATCCCAGCAACCACATGGTGGCTCACAACCATCCTTAATGAGATCTGGCGCCCTCTTCTGGAATGCCTGGAGACAGCTACAGTGTACTTACATATAATAAATAAAATAAATCTTTAAAAAAAACATTTTGCATTGAATATTGTCACTAAATTTTGGACTCGTAGCTAAATAGGCATGGTAGCCACCTTAATATAACCAATTAGGGGAGAGAGTCTTTGGCTTTCTGTACTTCTTCTATTGTCCTTGGTAGTAGTCCTTGGCTTTCTTGTTCTGGTCTTCAACTGATCCTCAGTGGGCCTGGCATTAAAACCTGTTTTGGGGGGAGGCGTGGGTGGGCAGAGAGATGGTTCAGTGGTTAAGAGCACTGGCTGCTGTTTCAGAGGTCCTGAGTTCAATTCCCAACAATCACATGGTGGCTCATACCCATCTGTAATGGGATCTGATTTCCTCTTCTGGATGTGTGTAAAGACAGATTACTCATACATATAAATATTTAAAACAAAACCCCAGATTTTCAAAGATTTACTTCAGTTAATAAAAGAGTACACTCACTTCCAAAGTTTATATGAGTTTGTATGTTAGTATTACAGTCATGTTAGCTAGCTATCTCATTTTCAGAAAGTTGAATTTTAAATCAGCATTAGTCATCTTTTTTTTTCAGAAGCAACAAATATATGGGGCCTTCATCTTAAAGTTTGCAGTATTTTAGCTAGAAGTCATTTTTCATTGCTTGAAAGACACATGAAAGAATGCCCTGTGGGGTTTTACTTTTTATAGGTCCTGGCTCAGGAAACAAATGAACCTTCTGCATTCTTTGTGTGTTTTATTATTCCACTGAAATAGCATTCTCTTTGGTTTAAAAATACATTTGATACAATGGTGATCTTTCTTGGGTCTCAAGCTCCCATGTGGAGGGCCCAGTTAAGGACTGGATGGTAGTGGGCTCTCTCTGTGGAGGGCCCAGTTAAGGACTGGATGGTAGTGGGCTCTCTCTGTGGAGGGCCCAGTTAAGGACTGGATGGTAGTGGGCTCTCTCTCATTACTTTGTGTGCTAGCTGTTTGCTAACCTTGGGTAGTCTGGCCTTGCTGCTTGGAAGTGTTTTCTATAAGTCACACTGTCTGCCAGTTGTGCCTGGGACCTGCCTTTGCTCAAAAGGCTACTGAAGGCCTCCTCGTTGATGTCAGGTGTAATAAGGGGCACTGGTCAGTGCACTGAAGTGGTCTAGTGATAACATGACACTCTTAATGCCTTTGGATAGGTCTGACCCTGGGGAGGTTTTGTCCAGTCCCCTCAGCTCTGTGCAAGTAGTACACTGTGATCTACGCTGAATTTTAACCGAACTTGGTTCTGTATAGAAGTTTGCTTAAGATCATCCTCCTTATCCTTACTCACAGAACTCAGAGAGAGGAGGCAAGAGAGATCAGGAGCTCAAGGTCAGTTTGAGGTCCTCCTGGACTACAAGAGACACTGTCTCAGAAAAGGGGAGGAATCAGAAAAGGTTAAGGCTGGGTTTGGTGGCTGATATCTTTAATCCCAACATAGAAGGTACAGGTAGGCAGTTCTTCATGAGTTCCAGGCCAGCCAGAATTATATGGTGAAAGTGTCTCAAAGAACATTTTTAAAAGACTGCAGGTTAACTGTGCTTGGGAAAGGCTGGTGTTTTCCTAAGAGTCTTATCTCTACTACTTTATATTTTAATTTAGAAATAACATAAAGACAAAGTCAAAATTCTCCTGCTTTTAGGCAAATATGCCTAAGAAAAGGACTCGGGTGATAGCCAAATGTGTTGGAATTTGGTCAGATGTGCTCAGATAAATTAGACAATGCTTCTACTGGTCTAGAGTGTCAGTACGCTGTCTTTAAAAAGTCAGATATTTGTTTTAAAAGTGGTATAATCCCATGAGCTGTAGGGCTTAAACAACAAAAGACTTCTTTTTCTCCTGTTACCTATGATTAACATTTTCTTCCTTTTGTTTATTGTATTTCAGCACAAAGGCATTAGCAGACTGCTGGTTTCTTGGATGTGACAGAACAACAGAACAACAGGACTGAATAAGATTGGAGCTTTAAACTGCACTAAGAAGTAAATGTAAAGGCAGTGACTAAAACCAGTCAATCTACATAGGGGCAGTTGCAAGATAGACTGAATGGAAGAAAAGTTATTAGGGAATATTTTATATATGATACAAACTGCTGCAATAAATTATGCATGAGGTGAGGAGAAAGTGGTCAGAGCAATGTGTAGGACGCACTGGTGTGGTGCGGAGGGATCACTGACAGTAGCTTCTCTTGAATGTGAACTGTAGTTTGGACAGGCCCACCAGGCATGGGATGGTACAGCAACACGGAATTGTTTGCATACCTAACTTTTGTGCTTTCTCCAAGGATGATGCTTATCAGTTCAGAAGTGAGCAGAGGTGTGTATAAAATGGCGCTCCAGTGAAACAGCAGTGGTCACATGTGCTAAGGCCAGTGCTTCCTTCAGGGTGCCAGTAGAAACAAGAAGAAGGTGATCTGACATCCTGCTGAGAGGATGGCTAAGTGCCCCGCCCACCCACAAGTACAATGTGGATCTTTTAAAAAAACAGGGCTGTACTATCTTGAATATATGTTTGCTTGTTAGAACATATTAAGATGTATTTATTTGCCACTAGTATTTAACATTTTGTGCACATTTTCATAACTACATTCGTACCTTTTCATATTTTGACTCCCAAGTGGATAGGCTAGTGTTGAACTTGGAATGAAATCATAAACTCCCAAGAGCTAGCTCATGATTCTGAGCCGGACAGACAGGCTTTTATTATTGCCTCTCCCTGACTGAGTGGTGCTGTTCAAACATGGTGACCGCATCAGTGGTGACCTGGGCCTCTTCCACGGCCAGCAGCCCCTCCTCCTCAGTGCAGGAGATTCTCACGGGTGGTAGGGAGCACTTGGCCCTGGGCAACAGTGGCAAAAACATCCATGAAAACAGCCTAATCTTTTGGTGCATGGAACATGAATTCTTAACAGAGATCTCAGATTTCCTTGTCTTTGCTAAATACATAGTATGAAACCCCTTAATTTTTCTTGTTTAATGAATGGAGAACACATGAGAAAATCAGATGGACTTGTTAGTACTACATTTTTAAAGCATTTTATATTTGATGGTGCCGTAATTTTAATAATAAAACTGAAGATTTTTAGTGGCGATACTGATTTATTTTTTAAACCAGAAAGATAACATCATATTGATTACTTACTACAAAAAGAAAAAAAAAAAAAGAAAAAAAAAGCCAAAAGAAAAAAAAGAACTAACTCACAGTACTCATTCAAAGTGACACAAGTGACAAATGAGCACTTGGCTCAAGAGGTCACTCTGTGATCTTTCTGTGTGGGTGAGAGTACCCAACAGCCCATTGCTCAGGATTAGGAAATGCTCGGGGTGAGACTTTTAGATCATTTACTACACCTGACTGTGATTTGATTTATAACCCAAGAAGAAAAGCCGGGTAGTCTGGAGTCTAGTGAGCTTAATTCAGAGCCTAACACTGCACGTGCTGGGAAGTCCTGACTGCATTTTACTACAGTGATCTCTTTGGAGACTTCACGTTATGACGTCATCGTGTCAGCTGGGCCCAGGAACTAACTGCAGGGAGCTGTGGAGAAGACATGAATCACAGCTCCAGGCTCTGGGGTCACTCTCGTCTTAGACCCCCACACCAGCAGTACCTCTCACGCTCACTCAGGAACCAGGTATCTCCCAAGCCATGTGGAATCATGCATGGATCATATCAGGAAGACCTCTAAGCTTTAGAAATCTTTATTTGTAGAGTGATGGAATTGACCAAAAAATAAAATTAAAAAGGCAAAAGCACTGGGAGAGATCAGGTTTTAAGAATCTACATATTTTTTTTTTCCTCATGGCAAATCCTTAAAGGCCTTTTATTACAAATTAGATTTTCATTAAAAAAAAATAAAGGACACTTGGTGGTATTTAAAATCTAGGCCTACCATGTTACAACTTCATTTTTATTGCTTTAGTTGCTTAATATTTAAGCTCTGCTTCAAGCTACCTTTTGTCTGTATTAAAATCTTCACAGGCCTATTTCATTTGTAGACTTGAATTGTTTCTCACCTTCCATCTGCTTGGAGTTAAATGTTAAAGAATGTTGTGTAACGTTATCCAATAAAGTCTTTGATTTTTTTTTTAAATTTATTTAAGAACTGTTTTACTGTGTAGGGGTTACCTTTAAAAGTAGCTTTTGTTTTTTCCTTAAACTTTAAAATCCAGCTGCCGGGCTGTGGTGGCGCACGCCTTTAATGCCAGCACTTGGGAGGCAGAGGCAGGCAGATTTCTGAGTTCGAGGCCAGCCTGGTCTACAAAGTGAGCTCCAGGACAGCCAGAGCTACATAGAGAAACCCTGTCTCGAAAAACCAAAACCAACCAACCAACCAAACAAAAACCCTTTAAAATCCAACCCAGTTTTGTGTTCTGGGAAGTAGTGCTACTCCTAAGGAACCCCTGCAGGTTTGGGTCACTAGGGTTTATGGGATTTCTTCTGACTAGAGGTAGAGGCCAGCTGACTAGAGTTTGATTAGGATCCTGTACACAACAGATTGCTTTTCTGATTTAAGCAGCCAGGCCTTTAGAGTTGGGCTGACTTTACAAGTATGGTAGGTTCTTTTGGTTTTAATTTTAAGGAGTCCATAGCTGGGTATGATGGCACATAGGGCCTGTAATCTCAGCGCTTAAGGTTATATATATATATATATATAGATCAAGGTCATCCTACACATACTAACTTCAAGCACCCCGTATTCCCATCCATAAGGAGGAGTCCTACCTATACAGACTGTTTCCTACCATAGTTTATAGGACTGACCTGTGAACCAGAAATGCTTTGTCTTTAGGAAGAAAATTAGTTTGTGAAAGCCTATGGGGTAATTGAGAGTCTTGTAGTTTTCTTTTTTCTTTCTTTTTTTTGACTAACATAGAAACTTTTCCATTTTAGTAAATCAAGTCGTTGGAAGGCTGCCTGGCACTACAGAGGATGTATACAATCTCCAGTGTCAAACACTGCTTGATTCAGTTTAGCTAAATATCCATGAGAAGAAGCCACTGGAGTCTAGATCAGGTTTTCAAGAGCACATTATTCTTGGCTGGTCAAACCATGCTTGCATATCACACAGACAGATGTTCTCAATATCCAACCACTTTACCTCATTCTGGCCTTGTATCCTTGGCCTCCGAAGACTGCTGTAACTTGTTTCAAGTCCTTAGTGGATTTCTGGCTTCAAAGTGAAGGCACTGACTGGAAGCTGCATTTTGTTTGCTCATGATGTGCCAAGCGTGAGCCCAGGTGATGGCCCAGTGTGGGTCTTAGCATGGTACTACACCTGTAGCAAGACAGAGCCTCTCTTAGTGCTGCTGTCTCCTCAAGAGATGTTTCCTTCATGTCTGCTCTGACTCCCAGGGCTTGACAGCAGTTCTAGCAAGGGGAACTTGTACCTGTGTCTGAGGAGTGACCTGCTGACAGTCACCACCACCAACTCTCTGTCGGCTGCCATGACATGTACTCAGAGGAGCAGTAGGCCCTGCTATGCCCAGAGTGAAGGGAAGGAAGCGGCAGGGGATATTTTAAAGTTTTGGCTTGGGAAGCTTCTGTATGATTTTTTTTTTCCTCCATAGCTTGTAGGCCTTGGAAGAGTGGAAAATTGAAAGTTTTCTTAAATTATAACCATCCCCCAAACTGTAAAGGTACATCCTGCTGAGACAGATGGCTCAGCAAGGAAGGCACTTGATACTCAACCTGTTTGAGTTTGATCTGTGTGGCTCACATGCTTGTGGGGAAGAAATAACTCCTCACAAGTTTTCTCTGACCTCCATACATACCATGTGGCGGGCAGGCATGAACATGCACGTGTATATAAATGTAATCTTTAAAAAAATGTGTCTTTAAAAAAAATCATTCCTAGCTTCTGCAATTACCAGCTCATGACTAAGGATATTGAAGTTTTTTATATAAAAGGTATTTTTAATTCTTGGAAGGTTTTCTGTAGTAATTCTGGTTATCTCAGACCAGCTTCTTGGTCTAAGTAGTCTATTTTTCTAGTTTCAGGACCACTTACCAACTCTGGAGTGGGCTCATGGTCAGCTGTACACATTAAACAAACAGGAAGGGATTAGAAATAACTACTGTTCCCTGTAGAGTATACTGAAGAGACAGCATCCCAGCCCCTTTCTAGAGCAGTGAGTCAGGAGTTCACTGTAGCTCCAGTCTTCTAAGTTTCAGGATTATAGTAACAGCCACCATGTCCAGTTAATGTGCTATTGGATTTTGTGTGGCATGCACACAGCATTTGTCACATTCATTCTGACCATGGGCCTCATACCTACTAGGCAAGCCTGCCACCGAGCTGTAGTTCTAACCCAGAATTTTTCTTCATTTCTTAGGTTTGTATTTATTCATCTATTTTTGAGGCAGGATCTCATGTAAACTAGGCTACCCTCAGCTCAGTTCAGTCTGACTGCTTCCTGAGTGCTGTGATAAAAGGCATATGCCACCATACATGGTCATTAAACATTTTAAAACTTTATGGAAATGAATACTTTGCCTGCAGGTATATTTGAGCTATACATGCATGTCTGATTTCCATAGAAGTCAGAAGGCATTAGATTCCCCAAACTGGAATTAAGAATGGATGTGAGCTATCACAGATTCTGGGAATTGAACTTAGGTCTTCACCAAGTTCAACAAGTGCTCTTAACTGCTGAGCCATCTCTTCAGCTCTGTGCCACAACTTCCTTCTATGTTATTGAAATGTAGAAGGTCTTACTATGGCTGTTCTGGACCCCCCTGTAGGCCAGGGTAGCTACAAACTAACAGATCTCCCTATCTTTGCCTCCTGAGTGCTGGGATTAAAGGTGTGCCACCAAATTCAGCCTCTTTTTTTTTTTTTTTTTTTTTTTTTTTTTTTTTTTTTTGGTTTTTCGAGACAGGGTTTCTCTGTGTAGCCCTGGCTGTCCTGGAACTCACTCTGTAGACCAGGCTGGCCTCGAACTCAGAAATCCGTCTGCCTCTACCTCCCGAGTGCTGGGATTAAAGGCGTGCGCCACCACGCCCGGCTCAGCCTCCTTTTTTGAAGGGACTCCAAATGATAGAAGAACTGAGCCGATCTAGGATGGAGGTGACAGGCTGAAAAAGACCACAGCCACCAATCTGAAGTGAATTCAGGGAGATTTTGCAAAGGTAGTATGGATGTACAAAACATACACAGGACTGTCAACAACATTTAGCATTTTAACAGGGTTAAAAAAAAAAAAAACCAACCCTGGTGTCACGTGACTGAGTATTTGGGAGGTAGCTCTCTGAGCTCGAGGCTATTCTGGTCTTCATAGTGAGTTGAGGCCAGTAGGACTACATAGGGAGACCTTGTCTGAAGAGAAAAGGGCGGGACTTAAGAAAAGGGTCAAGGAAAAGGAGTGACCACAGAAGGGCAAAGGAACAGAGATGGGGGCTTGGCTGCTGCCTCTGCATTTTGACTAACAAGGCTGCTGTATTGTATTGGGACAGCTCTGTTGAACTCCAGTAACTCTGGCCATGTTTTCTAGAGCAAAGCACAGAGGCTTGCCACTTTGCGGTAGTGTCTAATCTGGTCTTAGAAGGGACCTGAACAATCTTCCTGTAAAAGCTTTTCCTCAGGTCCCAGTACTCAGGCTGAAACAGGATGATCTTGAGTTTAAGGCCAGCCTGGGGTACAATAGATGCTGCCGTCTGAAAGAAGAGCACAACAGGATAGGAAACTCCAGGTCATCCTTAGTCACATACTAAGTTTAACACTAGTCTGGGATACATGAGACCCTGTCTCAAAGAAAGCTCCCCCTTACCTCTCAGCAAATAAAGCTACCATTATCTTGCACAGCTGTCTCAACAGTCTGGCTCTTTGGCTCCTAACCTACATACTCTTCCATTTTAACATCCTGGACTCTGCTAGGCTTGTTGTAAAAGGTGGGGTTTTCAGGCCAGCTTAGCACTTGGGAATATATAGCCTCTCAGGTTTGTGTAACATTTGCTTTTAGCTCACACCCTGCTGTCTATTCAGAATGGCACTGAAAAGCCCATGTCTGGTCTTCCTAAATCACCCTGGATACATGAATACTGTGTGAAGTGATACCAGTAGTTTTAGAGGCCAGATGAGAGACTCATAGCATCAAAAAACAAAAATCTGTCAGCACAGCCAACATTAAAGTGGTCCTCTACCTTATCATCCACAAATGTCTTATACCTGAGCAACTTTGACAAAACAATGTCTAGGCAGTCTGCTAAAGCTGCGATGTGTGCCCACTACTGTAACATGAGTCACTAGGCAGGCTTAGCAACGGCCTTACGTCTGTATCTGGACATAGTGTAATGCTCACTTAGAAGCACAGTTGTGTGGCACTTTGGAGAGACGGGATGAAGTACAAGTACTGGCTAACAATACTAGCACCAGCAGCCTAACTGGCACAGTGCTGTGAAAATAGGCCCATGTAGAAAGAGGAAACATCTGAACCGTGCCTGGTGGTTCAGGTCTGTCAACTGAGGCTGCAACAGGAAGATCACACATTGCTAGGCTGGGCTATAGAAGTTTAAGCTGCCCAAGACACAAGGGCCTTAGGAATATAACTAAGTGGTAGGGCCTTGCCTAATATGTCCAAGGCCTGAGTTAAATACCTAGCACAGAATATAGGCAGGCAGGATTCTAAGAGTGGAAGGTGAATGTAAGAGTGGTGTAATCTACAATGTAAGTAAAATTAAGTAATCTATGGTGAATGGTATACAGAAGCACAAGGGTATGAGTTTACTGTATAATAGCCCTTAGTTAGTATGGCCAAGCCTCTGGAGACACTCCACCAATGGAAAACCACCCAGGTGAAAGTCACCATAGGGTGTGGATGCAGATACATATAGCCAGAGGGATGGAGACACTGAAATTGCAGGATAGGAACTTCTCAAAGTCTCAGGAAACTCTTACAGATAACCAAGATGTGAAACAACCGAGGATGTTCTATGTGACTAAGACAAAGCAGAGAGCTTCAAGTGACCTCCTAACACAATCTATGCGTTCAAGTATATAACTGCTGGATTCTCATTGCTGAGCAATCCTAGTGGAGCCCTTCACATTTGCCAGAATTACTCTTGGCCCAATAATGCATTGGTGGGAAGCCTTGGTGACAGGCCACCCATCCATTCATTAATAAGATATGTAGCTGTGATTGGCCAGGAACTCATTATGTAGAGCAGGTTGGTCTTGAACTCATAGCCAAGTCCTTTCCTGGCCATAAATAGAAAAAATCAATCCACTGGCCTTTCACTGCCTCCCATTGATATCTGTGGAGTATGAAAAAAATACACAAGCCCTCTAGACTGATACTAGGACTACTTTCTAGGCTTTTTTTTTTTTTTTTTTTTTTTTGGTTTTTCGAGACAGGGTTTCTCTGTAAAGCCCCGGCTTTCCTGGAACTCACTCTGTAGACCAGGCTGGCCTCCAACTCAGAAATCCGCCTGCCTCTGCCTCCCAAGTGCTGGGATTAAAGGCGTGCGCCACCACGCCTGGCTCTACTTTCTAGGTTTTTAAGATGCACGTAGTGGCACTTTTATAAATCTTAGCTTTTGGAAGGTGGAGGCAGGCGGCTTTAATGTGTACATGCAGATAAAGCACTCATATACATTAAACAAATAAAAATAAATCTTAAAAACAAAACCAGGGGGTGGAGAGATGGCTCAGTGTTTAAGAGCACTGTGAGCTGGGCATGGTAGCGCACGCCTTTAATCCCAGTACTCGGGTGGCGGAGGCAGGCGAATTTCTGAGTTCGAGGCCAGCCTGGTCTACAGAGTGAGTTCCAGGACAGCCAAGGCTACACAGAGAAACCCTGTCTCGACCCCCGCCCCCCCCCCCCCCCATAAAAAAGAGCACTAACTGCTTTCCCAGAGGTTCTGAGTTCAATCCCAGCAACCACATGATGGATGGATCACAACCATTCTTTTTTTTTTTTTTTTTTTTTTTAACTTTTTAAAATTTATTTATGTAAGTACACTGTAGCTGTCTTCAGACACTCCAGAAGAGGGCGCCAGATCTCGTTACGGATGGTTGTGAGCCACCATGTGGATGCTGGGATTTGAACTTATCACCTTCGGAAGAGCAGTCGGGTGCTCTTACCCGCTGAGCCATCTCACCAGCCCCAGGATCACAACCATTCTTAATGGAATCTGATGCCCTCTTCTGGTGTGTCTAAAGACAGCTACAGTGTACTCATAAATCTTACAAACAAACCCAAATAGGCACTTAACAGACACAGACTCTGAAGACCTTTGGGTTCACATTGTTAGTATCTCTTGTGGAATCTCCCAATGCTAAGACTCTAGAACCATAGTGCAGGAAATGACAGATCACAGCCTGCCTCCTCCAGTGCTAGGAGTCAAATCAATGGCTCACGCATGCTGAGGCAGATACTTATCACTGAGCAGTAGTCCCATTCTCAGCTTATTGTAGAGAAAGTCTCTCCTCAGAGTTTGATTTCTTGAGATTTACATAGTTAACAATCGTCTTTGTCTTCCAAGTGCTTGGATTACCACAGGCGTGTGCCACTGTGTCGGGTTTTTTCAAAACAATTCTAAAAGGAGACTTTTTTTTTTTTTTTTTTTGGCTTTTTCGAGACAGGGTTTCTCTGTGTAGCTCTGGCTGTCCTGGAACTCACTGTTTGACCAGGCTGGCCACAAACTCAGAAATCCACCTGCCTCTGCCTCCCAAGTGCTGGGAAAATTGTTTTTACCTTCTGCAATATTGCAGGAATTAGAATACATGTCATTGGGTGAGCTGTACATTACATGCCTGTAATGTACTTTGGGAGGTGGAGGCAGGATTAGGAGGCCAGCCTGGCTATAACTGACCCTGTCTCAAAACAAAACAAAACAAAACAAAACACAAAACCAAACCACACACCTGTGCACCTATCTACCTTATTGAAACTGGGGTCTAGGCTCTCAATCCCCAGCATTCCCATAGAGGTAAACTCAGGTATACCATTTGGGGTGAGGGAAGAAACCACAAGATTTTCACATCAGTAACAAGTAGTAGTAGAGCTCTATGAGACGGCTCTCTACATACTCTCTACATACCTGTTTCAGTTTACCATTTTGCTATTGCCAAACATTTTCTTTTTTCTTTTTTTTTTTTTTTTAAGATTTATTTTATTTTATTATATGTAAGTACACTGTAGACACTCCAGAAGAGGGAGCCAGATCTCGTTATGGATGGTTGTGAGCCACCATGTGGTTGCTGGGATTTGAACTTATCACCTTCGGAAGAGCAGTCGGGTGCTCTTACCCACTGAGCCATCTCACCAGCCCCCGCCAAACATTTTCAAAATCTTAGATTTGGGGGCTGGCTTATGGATGTCTGAGCAGCCACATGACTCCCCCTTTCCTTTCTGCAAGCCCATGCAATGCTGGCTTCTCTTCACATTCTCTAAGTTTGTGGGCTGGAGGAAGGGAGAGGGTTTCTAAACCTGCAACACCTAGACTCAGGAGATGGTTCATTAAGTACCTGGCATGCATGAGGCACAGGCAGGTAAATCTCTGAGACAAGGTCTACTGGGTTGTAGAGATCACTAAGAACTATGTAGTGATTGAGGAAGAGAGCTGACAGCAACTTCTGCCCTCCAAATTCTTGGATGTACAAATGCATACACAAAAGCAATAGCTCCATACCCTGCAGCAATGCCTACCAGGAAATGTAACTAGAATACCATTTCCTGTTCTTCTGGCCAGAAATCGTTCAGAAAGGGCTAGAGATGACTCATCAATTAAAAGTGCATATTGCCCTTGAAGAGGATCCAGGTTTGGTTACTAGCAACCACATGGTGGCTCCCAACTGTGACTCCAGTTTCTGGTCTCTGTGAGGAAAGTCTCTGTGTGCACATGGTATATATAAACTTACACAAGCATACACCTACACATAGAATTTGAGGGCCTATCTTGTAGGAATCTCAGGCTTGCTTCCTGAAAGTCCAGGAACGCCTGTCTTCCAGACTGAGACTTAATCAGTCTGGAGTTTGTGGCAATCCTCCTGCCTCGGCCTCCTAAGTGCAGGGCTTTACAGGTATTAGTGACAACACTCAGATTTGCTGATTACATCATAAATCTGGCATCTAGTTTCCCTGAAAAGCATATGTATAGGAAAAAAAAACACACAAGTTGTACAGAAACTTTGGTCAAAAGCTACTAGATGTTGATGCACATAAGTTCCAGGATAGTTGTCACACACAGCTCACAAAATAACATGGCAGCTCATTTGCAAAATAAGGCACACATGTCACTGTGACACTCAACTACTAACTGAAAACTCAACTAGCACCAACAGATGCCTAGGTAAACAAAAACATCTCCTGGAAACGTCTGCCTTCATGTTTGGAGACAAACCATTCCCAATGATGGCATTTTAAGCTGAGATTAGCACTGCTGCTTTGGTCAGAAGCACTGATTTCACAACCTGCACAAAACTGAAGACTGACTCAGCTGGCCTGTGAAGCAGGACTCCTCAACTCTGGCATGCTGATCATTTATTCCACAGAGAGTCAAGCAGCAAAATCTTTAGCTTTGTGGGATTCACAATCAGTGACCTCGATGGAAGCCAGAACTGGTTACAAATGTCATATAGAATCTGCTTCAGCTGCTGTTAAGGGAACAAAATTAACAACATAGTCCCCAACTGTCACAGGATGTTTTTATTAACACGGAGGAACTCAAGAATGCTGATGGCCCTGCACTGCAGCATCTGAGCAAGTGTAAGCAGGAGGGACAGCAGGAGGGACCCTGTCCATATGTATGGTCATCATTCAACTGACAGGCCTGCATGGTTACAGGAGCCTTTTGGTGGCTAGCACATTTGTGCGGCTCTAAGAGGTCAGCTTTGACAAGCAGGCTTCTCCACCAGACAGAAAACAGCCAGAACCAGGGACACAGCTGCACAGACACCACCTTAAAATGGAAATTAATGAGGCTCATACATCAGGAGGCACATTCCACCTTGATCATAACACTAGAGCAAGAAGGCGCCTCTGGTTCTACTACATAGCCTTTCTTAGATAAGATGCTTTTAAACATTAGACACCTGCAGAGCCATGCTCCTTGTGAACAGTTCATGGCCTCCTAGTCAGCCTTTAAGACTACTGTTGTTTCTGTTATCTATTATTATTTGGATTTTGAACAAAATTGATGGAGTAGGAGCCAGTAGAAGAATCCTGCTTGATCTGGAAATTTTCTGTGGAGAGCCCAAAAGGTCGCAGAACCAAGTTGCCAAGATCTTTTAGTTTACCTGCAACATAAAAACAACTCGAATGAATGCAGGAACACAGCAGGAGAGACCAGTCAGTTAACTCTGTTGTCAGGACCTGACACTTTCTGGGAGGGTTCTCAGCCTCTTTCCTCTCAGGGGCACTGTCACTCCACTGCCTGCGTGACACTGGAGCTCACAGTCCTTCAGGATCCCCTCACAGAGTCAAAATCTCCTGTTAAGCTGGCTAGAAATACAAAGGACAGGGATGTCCATCCCTGACCAAGCCTGGCCTTCCTGGATGTGAGGACAGTGGCTCCTTAATTCACCTGTCCTAAGGAGAACAACTGACAAGTTCAACTCAACATGGCACATTTCTACTGAGCCGCCTGCATTTACCAGTGCACCCTTGGCCTCCCACTCAGCCTGTTTCAAGGCTCTTATTATCTTCTTCTGGGGGAAATGAGGTCTTGTTCATGTGTATAGTGCCACCAACTTTAATATCCCAGGGTTCCCTGCTCTAGCTTCAAGCTTTACTCACTCATCACTTAAGCAATGAAGACATACCAAAAATAAGGATTCTTATGCTGTTCTAAGACAGAAGAGGCCCTTGGCGTTTGTGTGTTAAGATGGGACTCCCAAGAGATTTGGGGATTTATGGAGTAGTGGACAGAATTTATAAAACTATGAATGTTCTGGAAATTTTTGATTGAGATAGGAGACTGAAGTTTCAATGCTTTCTAAACGGCATTTAACTTTGTTTCAGGTCTGCTTGCAAGGAGATAAGCATGAGGGTAAGATGGGAAGGGACGGCTTAATCCTCAGAGTAATATGCTCCTTCGTGTTCCTTGCTAGCAACATTTGCCACCCTGAGTTCCCCACCAGAGGAAAGACTGAGTGAAGCACTTGTCAAGTTGTATGGTTTTTCAGGCGAAGCTTCTAGACTTCATCTGGAAATCTTGTCCAGAAAGACTTAACATGTCTAAAGAAAAGTTAATCCATTTTTGGAGACAGCTCCCAGAACCTGGGGTGATGGCTCTCTTGTAGGTATCCCACACTAATATCTAGGGCACAAATGCTCACTGCTGCTCTCCTTGAGCACTGTGGGGCAACGGGCTACACACAGACAGCCTGGTTTCCAGTCGAGTTGAGGTCTGAACCCCAGTAGAACCTGGTGGGTGGTGATAATTTTCACCTACATTGGACGAAAGGCATTCCCTCATGTCTCCTGGACCCCTGGCTCCTGTCGAAGTTACCGGCCCCACAACCGGCATGGGAGAGGCATGGCTATTAGCCACATAGGAACAGCACCAAGCCTTCCCACATACAAAAAGGGTTTCCCCCAAACTCAGTCCAAGCCAATGTGAGGTACCTGCTGTTAAACCCTGAATAACCCCCAGAACTGTATATAAATCTATCCAGGGAATTAAAGATACACAAGAAATATTCCTTCGTCTGAGTCTTTTGTTCCAAGAGCTGTATGTAACACTTGGGAAGAGATCTTCTCTCCCGAGAGCCACCCGAGGTCCTGCTGCACTCCTCACTGGCTTTTCGTTGGCCCAGCTCCACCCAACTCAGTTCAGGGCTGCTTGGAGTTATCGAGCGACCTGGAAGGCACGGCAGAGACTTTGCCTTCCTGCCTGCACTTGCTTCCCTTCGCTGGAACCCTGGCACCCAACCTGGACAAAGATCTCTGTGGAAAACCTCAGTACCCAGACCCACAGAGCATCACTGACATAAATCTTGGGTACCTGCATCCCCAAGCAGACAAAAGTCTAGAAGCACAGGCACAGGGACAGATGTTCAGGTGGGGCATTACATCATACAAAAATTGTCCTTAGGGAAATATGAATCACAAATAGTCCCAAGAACATCAGCTGCTTATTCTGGGGTTATTAAAAGAGGGCAAGAAGAAAAAAAAAAGCCACGTAAACACAATAAAATGTCATTATGGGAACAGGTGTGCTGATACATGCCTGTAATTCTAGCACTAAGATGGCTGAGGCAAGAGAATTGCTTTGAGTTCAAGCTTGCCTGGACTACAGAGCTAAGGCTATGCCATTCTGCTCCATAGTGCAGTGTTCTCAGGTACCAATGGTTTTAGGCTGATCTATACAAAACAAAGGTGCTCAAAGATTATCCCAAGCTAAAAGTAAAACATTCAAACCGCTCTAGATTCTCACTTTGCCCAGCAAGCTGAAGGACTTGCTTGCATGAAGATCTTTGAACTCCAATGCTTCTCCAAACACAAGAGAAAACCCAAGACCCTCTGATGGATTACTTCATTTAACATGTGTACATATGTGCAGCTCCTTTTGTAGTACAGATGAATGAAACTGTACACAATGTGGTCTACACAGAGATAGATGTAAACTGAGAATTTGATGGAAAACAAGACAGGCAGAGACAGTGAGCCATCCTTCCCATGGGTGGGGAAGAAGACAGGAGGTGGCATTCTGTTTGTATTCTGGTCCTGAGCCAGACTTGGTGTCCTATGGCTGTTGTGCCACAGGAGTCCACTGACAGCGAATGGTTCAAAAGGGGAAAGCCTAATAGTGCTCTGGAAGTTACCAAGAGGCCATTTATTCATGAACTAACATTTCTATGATGCTTGGCACAGAGTCTGAAGCCACGGTCCAGGCAATGGGAACTCAAAGGAACACAGCATATATGACAGACTCAGGGTTTTAGTGTCTGTCTGTGATGACGGCAGGGAAGCAGCCAACTTCATCACAGACACTTTCCTGGTGCTGTTGGGCCAGGGTCAATGTTCAGAGGCTGAAGCAGCCCCCTTATCTCAAGGAAGCCTATTTGCCATACTTGTTTCAGACTGCTAATGCTGTCTCCCTACCTTGACAGCAATCAGATTTCCTTATTCCCTCCTCTAGCAAAATTGGCATCTTCAACAAACATGACAACATGTCCCTTGTATAGTGGAACCTATTACATTAGGATCCTACATCTCCCCTCCTTACTGCGCAGTCATATTCCCAAGTAAGGGTCACTGAATTTCACGTTAGTATGTCTGGGGTGGCACTCTCCAGTGATGATGGTCTGTATATTAAATTTTGTTCTCTTTGGAGAACAAAATTACAAAATTAAATTAACGTTCTTCAAAGGCAACTTCCTTTTGCAGTTGGTTACTGGAATATTGAGACACTGTTGAAAAATTAACTGTAACCATCCACCTCTAATAAGAGGAATAAAGTATCTCATAGCTCAAATAACTGATATAACATGAGATTCAGGAAGAAGCACTAGAGCACACACAGTTCTACTTGTCTCAAAGATTCCCTGGCTGAACAGCTTAGGATAAAGCATTTGCCAGATGATGACAAATGTCTACTGTAATCAGATAGTTCTGAGACTTATGTTAGCATCATTGTCTGGTCACTAAGAACACACCTCTTGCCCTCTCAGTAAGTTGCTAAGAATGGCTCACAGATCCTGCGTGTGTTAAAAAACCTCTAAGCAAGCACTCTGATGGGTCTGAAAGCCTTGCTCTCCAAGAAGCTACCTAAGTGGGGAAGTAATGCTAGGAATTTATCCTTGCCCTCCTAGAGCTGACCTCCAGGAATCCTGGAATGGCTGACCAGTTTCACTTTCATTTATTTTTAAAATAAAAACCTTCTATTTTTGATTATGTATGCGTGGATGTCTAAGTGTCTATATGGTATTTGTGAGTGCTTGAAAACAGACTCAGACTCAAGATTATTGTATATTATGAGCTAAAGCTTTTTGCTTTCTAAAACAATTTTTCTATCATTATTCCTAAGAATATAAGTATCAGATTTGTTTATCTTTTGTTGCATTATAATGTTTAATTTTAAAAATTATGTTGCTGATTTGAGTTTCACTTAAAAAAAATTAGGTCACTTTGGTTTGAGATTAGGGCAATATTTCCCAATGGCACTAAACATACTCCTGCCACTATGTAGCATGTACTTATGTCAGCTGTCAAACTCAGCATTGATAATCCTAAAACCGTACAATCAAGCCACTCTGAAAACAATGACTAGCTTAATGTCCCGTGGAGCCAGCGCTTCAGCCTAGTTTTGTTTCTCTAAGGAAAATGCATTTCTCATTATTACACAGATTTGCTCTTACATTGAAGACAGGCTCAATTATGTTAAAGAATTACCATTTTTAGAGATGAACTTTATTTTACATGTATGTGTGAGTGTATGTGAAGTTGGAGTTACAGATGGTTGTCAGTTGCCATGCAGGTTCTGGGAGCCAAAAGCTCTTTGCAAGATCAATCAGTGTTCCTAACTGCTGAGCCATCTCTCTCGCCCCTTAAATAGTTATTTCAAATAAAGCTTAAGATTTGTTATCAATGAATGTTTGATATATATATATATATATATATATATATATATATATATATATATACACACACACACACACATACACACACACACACACACACACACACACACACACGTATAACTGTATGCATAGGATCATGTAAAAATTTTGTGAGCAAAAAGATGTTAAGAGTAGAAAAAGTCCATTAATTCATCTAACCGAGTGATCTACTGGGAAGTCTATGCATACTCTCTAGATACTGTTATCAAACTATATATGGCTAAACTAATGTATTTCAGGCTCATTTTCTTTCAGATCCATGCCCTTGCAATGAACATCAAAGATTTAGAATGTATTCATCTAAAAAATGAAAATAGATAAATTTTAAAAAGGGGGCTGGAGAGATAATGGCTCAGTGGTTAAGAGCACTGGCTGCTCTTCCAGAGGCAGCTTGCAACTGTCTGTAACTCCAGTTCCTGGGGATCTGACACCACCATGCCTACATATATGCAGGGAAAATACCAATGCACATAAAAAAATGAAAATAAATTTTAGAATATATTCATCAGGAAGGTGCAGCAGCTTCAGAGCAGGGTCATATGAGAAAGGTTAGCCAGACAATGCAATTGTCTAGGAAGCCCACAGGTCCTTAGTAAACAGAAATCAAGAGTCTCGGATTCCAACTAGGCAATGTTCTGAGATAAGAGAATCCATGCCCCAAATGCCCCTCCAGCCCCTGCCCCATTTTGTGGGCATGTGCATTGGTAAGTAAGAATAAGAGTAGCAGGCCACAGAGGTCAAGAGACCCTCCTGTCTCTGTCCCGGCTGCTAGGGTTACAGATGTATTCCACCCTGACTATTTTAAACATGGGTTGTGAACTCAGGACCTCTGAGCAACCTCCGCAGCCTCTGCCCCTTACGTTTACTCCACACACCTCTCAGGTCTTCCCAAGCACTAATGTGATTTTTAGTGCTATTTTCAACCCAAAACTCACTTTATTCTGACATTACCAGCTCTAATGACTACAGATTAAATAAACATAAAACCTTAAGCGGCGATTATGCAATGGAAAGACTCAACTGAGTTTTGAGATTATCATGTGAAAGACAAGGTTCCTGAAAAAGCTGATCCCTCTCTAAGCCAACTGTGCTTCCTGAAATTAAAAAATAGCTGAGCAGGGCAGGGCTTTGCCCCTAGCACTGCTGCAAAGCATCAGTCTCAACAAGACACACACACACCAGTCTAAACAACACATAACTCATGCACACACCTCAGAGAGTCTGAACTGCTGTTCTCTAAGCAAATGAAAGCAGTTATGGTCCCACCCTAGTCTCCCAGCTGTTATGATCAAGAGAGAGAGTAACGGAAGCAAGCTTACCTAACATCTCCTCTTTTAACCTTTCATTACGTTCTTCAATTTGCTTAGGTAATCTCTGAGGAAAAAGGTAGAAAACAAGCATTTGGTAAGAAACTCTTACTAAATCTGACAAGACTCAGTTCTCTTAAAAAAAAAACAAACAATAAGGGTTTATTTTTTTTTTCTTTTTCTGTGTGTCTGTGCTAGAAGAGAGTGTGGGACCCCCTGGCTGGAGTTGTGAGTGACTGTGAACCACCTGAGTGGGTTCTGGGAACTGAGCTGGGTGCCCTGCAAGAGCAGGGAGTACACTCCTCTAATTCTCAGTTTTTTTCGTGTGTGTCTTTGTGTCTGTGTGGTGATCAGAAAATAACTTTCTGGGGTCAGACTTTTTCCTGTCATCATATAGGCTCTAGGAACTGAACTCAGGGCATCAGGCTTGGCAGCAAGTCTTTACCTGCTGAGCCACCCCGTCACATTCTCAGGTGGAAACAATGTCTAGATCAAAGGTAGACCTCAGGACAAGTTTGTGAATAAGCCAGTTGCGGTGCACACACCTGTAATTCCAGTACTTGTGAGACATATGCAGAAGGATGACTGAGAGTTGGAGGCCAGTCTGCTTAAGTAAAGAATTACTAGCCAGTAAGGCTTAGTCTCAAAAACCCCAAACTAAGGGGTTTGGGCAAGATGATGATGAGTTTCAGGTCAACTTGGGCTAGAATGAGACACTATCTTAAACAAATAGACAAAGACCACAAATAGATCACAAAAGGGTAGATCATAATCACCCATCAATTTCATTTCTAGGGATCTGATGCTTTCTTCTAACCTCCATAGGCACCAAGCACCATGTGGCACACAGATATACTTGCAGGAGAAATACTCATACACACAAAATAAGATAAGATTTTAGTAGAGCCACTAAACTGTGTAACTATAGAGAACAAACTAACTCCCATGCAAAAAGAAAAGCTTACACAGCTATTCACTTAGTTAACTTTGGAGGATAGGTCTTTCTGTATAGGCCAGCTGCTTTCCCCTCCAGTTCTGGGATTACAGGAGGGAGCTGGCATGCTGGCTCGTATATGTGGAGATCAAATGGCACGTAGTCCCAGTGAGTGAGGAGCCATCGTAAAGACCTATCTCCCATTTATTTTGGTAATCATGAAAATAGAATTTTGTTGTATCCGGGAAGACTAAAGATTTACTAAGTACAAAGCAAAAGAAACAGGAAATACTTCTGATTTTTTTTTTTTTTTTTTAGACAGGGTCTCTATTCTATAGCTCTGGCTGTCCTAGAACTTGTTGTATAAACCAGGCAGGATTTGACCTCACAGAGATCCATCTGTCTCTGCCTCCTAAGTGCTAGGGTTAAGGACATGCATCACTACCCCCAGCCTGAGAAGATACTTTAAAATCTGTTTTACCATACAAGCTTCTCTTGCTTGATGTACTGATGGATCTTTTTCTAATATTGATTTATAATCTTCCAGTGCTTCATCTAGTTTGTCTGTTTTCTCATATAATTCAGCTCTCCTCAGTATTGCACGGATGTAGGTGGGGTTTAACTGAATTGCTGTAAAAAGAAAAGAAATTGTTATCTCAAGAAAGGGTTCTAAGTACCCTGAGAAGAGCCCTCATTTATTGGTGGTGGTGCAAATTAATACAGCCACTATGGGTCTCAGTTTGGACGTTCCCTAAGACATTAAAAATAGAACTACCATACATATACTGTAGCTATTCCACTCCTGGGCATGCCTAAGAGAGCTCCACATCCTACCGTAGAGATAGCTGCATTAGTGTTTATTGCTTCTCTATTTATGGTGCCACAGATACGGAACCAAACTAGATGTCCATCAATAGACAAATGGGTAATAAAAATGTGGAAATCTGTTGTAAAAAAATTTTCAGGAAAATAAATGGAACATAGAAAGTATAATATTAAGCAACATGATTCAAATTCAGAAAGACAAAACCCCTTTGTGTTCCCTCTATATGTAGATCCTGGACTGTGATGTATACATGTATATATTTAAACAGCTATGAATGAGAGTGGGTTTAGCAGCTAAGCTCCTCAACGAGTCACAAAGGCAGGTAATCCGAAGGGAAGTAAATTCTGCTCCACATCCGAGTTGCGATGCCAAAGTAGCTTCAAATGTTTTCCTATTTACTACTATAAAGCAATTGGCTGAAAACTCCATGTGAAAGCATGCTTACTGTATGATGACTCCTCCACAGTACAGTCCCTCTGAAAAGGCGGTCTTACAAACTTGCTTCTTTAAAACCCCAGTATGAGGGGACCCAGGCTTGAATACACACCCAATCTGACTAACAGAGGCAATGCTCTTTCAACAGAAGTTTTACCTTTGCTGCAGTCAGTGATGGCCGTCTCCTTCTTGTCCTGTAAGGAAAGATAACAGATCACATTAACATATATTCCTCTAGTTTCATCTCAAAGATCCAAAGGCACATTACCATGATCTGATCATCAAAGACGAGTATGAAGATGAAGAATATAGAGTTGAGCCAGGCAGTGGTGGCACACATCTTTAATCTCAGCACTTGGGAGGCATGGGTAGGCGAATCTGAGTTCAAGGCAAGCCTGACCTACAGAGTGAGTTCCAGGGCTACACAGAGAAACCCAGTCTTAAAACAAAGAAACAAACAAACAAAAAATCTATGCATATTAATGGTGTATGCCTGGTCTTATTGTAGCTTGGTATGTGGTGTTTGGTTGATATCCCCAGGAGGCCATCTCTTTCCTGAGGGGAGGCAGAGTGGGCGTGGATCTGGGATGGTGGTGGAATTGGGGGCAGAGGAGGGAGGGGAAACTGCAGTCAGGATGTAACACATGAGAGAATAGTAATAAAAAATAACGTGGGGCTGGAGAGCAGGCTCAGTGGTTAAGGCACTTGCTGTTCTTGCAGAGGTTTAGATAGCACACGGCAGCTCTGCTTATAATTGTTCCAATCCGCTTCTGACCTGAGGGGATTCAGCATGCATATGGCAAACATACATACAGCACTCCACATTAAAAAAAAAATGAGCACTAAAAAAAAAAGAATGTTGTTCAAGGAAATCACATGAAAATAGATGTTATTTCCCATATAAAATTCAAAGTTCACGTGAGCTTCTCTGAAAGCCTCTTGGTAACAAAGGTACAGAATGAGATCCTGTTTCAAACAGTAAAGTAAACAAAATAACTAGTTTATTATGTTAGCCCAGCTTTAAAAATATCGCTGAGTCTGGTGCCTGACAACTGTCATCCTGGCACTGATGAGGCTGCAGCAGGCAGAAAGCGATAGCCTGCATCGCTGAGGCAGCCTGGGCTAGTCGGTGAGTTCCAGGCCACAGCCTGGGCTAGTCAGTGAGTTCCAGGCCACAGCCTGGGCTAGTCGGTGAGTTCCAGGCCTCACCGGGACTACTGAGACTGTCTCAGAAAGCACACAATAAGAACAAAACAAAACAAAACAAAAAAGAAAAAACCCATAAAGGTAAGAATAAGATAAACCTTTCAAATGACAACAAATCACCATGGCAACTACAGAAGCACAGGCTCTCAAATCCTCCAGGCTAGAGTCCGCAGCCGGCTCTGAGGGGTTTCTATAGCCCATTTTGCAACGATAGCATATATCCTAAGAGTGGTGACAGGAAAGATCAGATTTTTCACACTAGTGTAAAAACTCACGTAAACACTGATTTCTGACTAATACACATTTTTTTTTTTTTTTTTTTTTTTTTTTTAAAATCGAAAGCAAGCAACTGAGGCAGGCATCAGTCTGGTTTACACCAGTGACCTCAAGCACCAGGAGGCCGAGGAAAGAGGGTCATTACAGATCCTGTACTGGCAACCACAAAGAACTGATCCAGGTTTCTGAATATAAAATGTTGCTTTGTCTACTCTATGAAATTATTTCTTTGCCCACATAAAACATTCCAAAAATGTATGTAGCTCTAGAAACCAAATCCAACAGCAAGTAGTTTCATACTCTCCAGTACCCCTCACCCCTGCCTGCCCCCCCCCCCCCCATCAAACTGTGGCCTCTATAAACAAAAACTTGGTAGCTCAAAATGATTTTGATAAAGGTACTAGAGAATTTAAGATATTAAAGAGTCAGGATTTTCTGTTGGTGGTGTGGTTTTTTGGCTAAACAAAAAAGCAAGAAACACCACCAAAATAAAAACAAAAGCCAACTTTGGCCAATATAATAGCTGACAGTAACTCACCCACAGCACTTTGGATATAATTAGCTATAGTTAAAAGATGTGGGTTTATCTTAAAAAACAAACAAACAAACAAACAAACAACCCAATATTTTAATGTAGCCACACTAATTATGTTGAGGAGACAGAAAATCAGATAAGCTCACAACAAATCTCACTAGTATCAACATGGTCTAGACACATGTGTGCACATGTGTTTACTCCATTCTTCTTGCCTGGCAATACCAAGTCCCCACTACTACAGATATATAAAAGACTTTACCTGACACCTATTGCGCCACTTACAGATACCATTTGCCTCAAGTGCCAGCCACTTCTCCCAGTGTTCATATTCTTGACAGAAAAACCCAAGTCTTAGTAACAAGTATCTTTTTATCTTTTTTTTTTTTTTTGATTTATTTTATGTATATACACTGTAGCTGTTTTCAGAAGAGGGCGTCATATCCCATTATAGATGGCTTTGAGCCACTATGTGGTTGCTGGAAATTGAGCTAAGGACTTCTAGAAGAGCAGTCAGTGCTCTTAACCATTGGGCCATAGCTCCAGCCCCCTCAGCTGGAGTTTTAACTAATGGTTTTCTGTGCCTCCAGGTCTTTACAATTCCAGAAGTCTAAAAGCAGCAGCTACAGCTATTCTGAGACGTGCACTACTTGGCTTCCTGCTTCACTAACCTGCCCTAGTTAGAGGGAACTTGTCAGGCTGCCTTCATCAAGGTATTCGGCCTGCTTTAAATGAGCAATGTTAATATGAGCCTGAGCCAAGTTCTTCTAAGTATTTTTCTAGCCTCTCAGTACCCTTTTCATCAGGGAAATACACAACCTGAAGCACTTGCACTAGTTTTGGAGAGAAATGACCCTACGGAGCACCGGAAGATCATGCATGAGCCTGGGAGCACTGGGGATCATGCAATAACGGAAAAGCAAACTAGTTCCTACCTGTTTCATCCTCGCAGCAGCTCTATTTGAAAACAGAACAGATCGATCTTTCTGGAAACAGGCTGGGCACATCTGAAGGGCTTGACTGTAAGAACTCTCAGCTTCCACGTAATCTGAGGATAATACCATAAGATGGAACAGTTATTATGATTTTATTTTGTTGAATCTCAACACAGTTTCCTATTCACAGGACCAAAGTTTCTAATGAAAAGATGGCCCTATGTTATTAGGTTGTAAACATCATTCCCCTGTTCTGTCTGTAAAGACACAGTTGCCTGTTCATCCCAATGGCATCAGGCACATGACTGGTGAACTGGTGACCACCCTGTCAGTCAAGAGGCCTCAATTCTCAGAGAAGTAGCATGTCCTCACTGTTCAGCTTTCATTTGGCTCAGCAATTTAGAAAAGAATTTCCAAAGAGCTTAAGGGACTGGATGAGTGAAAGACTACAATGTGAGGGAGGTCTATGATTCAAAGTGAAGAAGACAATTCTAAGGCTTAGGGTGTAGCTCATTGACAAAATGTTTGATTAGTATGTGTATAGTGTTAAACTAGTCCCTAGCACTAGGGATGGGAGGTAGGAACCAAACTATTGATTTCAGTATTTTAAAAGAAGCCAGGGTGGGGCATGGTAGCACACACATTTAATCTCAGCACATGGGAGGCAAAGGCAGGTGAGGCCATCCTGGTCTACATAGTGAGATCCAAGACAGCCAGACCTACCTGGTGAGACTGTCTCAAAAACAAAACCAACAAAAAACCAACCAACCAACCAACCAACCAACCAACCCCAAAGCACACCAGCTAGCTAGGTATGGTGGCACATACCTTTAATATGAGCAATAGGGAGGCAGAGACAGGTGAACTGATGACTGTTCAAGGCCAGCCTCTCTACATAATGAGTTCCAAGGTTATATAGCCTGAACTTTTCCTGGGGGAGAGGGGGGAAGAAGTAAAAAGGAAATCATGAGGAAAAATTAATCTAAAACCCAGTAGATAGAAGAAACCATGAGAGCTCTTAGGCATATGCACTCTGAAATGTGACAGACTGCAGAACACTAAGTGTATTGCTGGAAAGCATGAACACACTCTTAAGTAAACACAGGAAACGTTAAGTAAAGAGCACTGTGTGTGCGGGTTTGAAGGAAGCTTATTCCTGCAGTGTGCCCTGTATTGGTGGAGTAGATCTGAAAAACCAGAGTCTACTGGCAGGTCCTCGGGTGAGTACTGCTGCTGCCCTAGAAGGGGGAGCAGGGGTGGTGCCTGCAGGGAGTTTTAGGGGGCGTGGTTAGGAAGCCTGAGCTTTCTCCCCAGCCTCTCCATCCTTTCCTGTGAGGTTTGAGCTGTTAGCCCTTCCTCTTGGACACATTCCCACCATCTGGCATGAGACCCTTACCAAAGCAGCCACTGCTATTTTTTGACTCTTAGCCTACAAAAATGAGCAAAATGAGCCTGTTTTCTTTATAAAGTTAGCCTGCCTTGGGTATTTTGTCACAAGAACTAAAATCTAACCAATAATCACAGACAAGGACATGTGAAAGCAAGCAAGCAGGTGTGTTAGTAAGAGCCGTGCCCTGTGCAACTGTTGTCTGCTGTGTGTGGGCTGTGAGAGGACAAGGGCTGGATGAGCAATCCCAGCAGGCAGAACTCACCTCCTCTCTTAAACTGCTCATTCCCCTCCTCCTTTAGCTTAGCGCTCTCCTCTCTTCTTTTCTGAAAGAGATCAAATAATTATACAGTTTCTCACAACATTATAAATGCAATAGTGGGTGGGGTCACGTTGTAATCCAGCATTCAGGAGGCTGAGGCAGAAGGACTGATGAGAAACTGAAGCCAGCGGGTTATAACTGAGACCCTGTGTCAAAAATCAAAACTTAAAGCTGGCAGTGGTGGTGCACGCTTTTAGTCACAGCACTCTGGAAGGCAGAGGCAGGTGAATCTCTGTGAGTTTAAGGCTAGCCTGATTTACAGAGCAAGTCCCAGGACAGCCAGGGCATGGAGGAACCTTGTGTCAAGAAAAACAAAAAGAAAAAAAAAAAAAATCAAAACTGAAACTTGAGACTTTCTCCTCTCAGCTTCTAATAACTTAGCAACTTATATAGACGACAAACATAAACACAGACCAAGTGCTGTCCACAGAGAAAAGATGGAACATGCTGTATCTGGTATGTGCTTCCTTCAAGGAACATCCTAACAATGTGGTTGCTCCAAGGCCCACTGGCAGAACCCTCTGGAGGCCTGCCTTGCACATCTGGACAGTGTTTTATCCAATCCCCACAAAAGCAAGTAAACACACAAAACTACCCAGGGAAGCCTCTCCTCCATTTTGTTAAAATCTGAATCCTCAGACTCAACAAAAACTTTCAAAGGAAAATAATAACACAAGCATGTATATTTCGTGTACAAGAGAAGCTTAAGACCTAAATAACTGGTACTCTCAAGATTAAGACCCATGCCTGGTGGTAGTGGTGCACACCTTTAATACCAACATTCTGGAGGCAGAGCCGGGCATGTTTTTTTTGTTTCAAAAACAAAAACAAAAGCAAAAATAATAATAATAATAATAATGATAAAAAAACCCCAATTCAAAACAAATTAGAAGCCAAAATAAAAAAACACATTTCTCTTGAGAAGACTTGTTAATATACTTGAAAATGCCATGTATTGGAGAGATGGCTCAGTGGTTAAGAGCACTGATTGCTCTTTCAAAGGTCCTGAGTTCAAATCCCAGCAACCACATAGTGGCTCACAACCATCGTTAACGAAATCTGATGCCTTCTTCTGGTGCATCTGAAGACATCTACAGTGTACTTAGATATAATAATAAATAAATCTTTAAAAAAGAAAAGTCCCAATAAATCAATTTTTGCTAAATTACTTAAAAAAAAAAAAAGAGAAGGCCATGTATTATTAGATGCTGGTTCAAACAAAGTAGTTGAATTTTGGTAAGGATGCTAAAAGGTAGGTGTGAACTGATGCCACTCTTTATGGTATCTACTGTATGCCAGACAACCATTTGTGTAAGTACAACAATAATGCATTTCACGATACAGCATGCCAGCACTTGCACATCTGCCTAGCATACTCTAGGCTCTGCACTCTAACCACTAGCACCAAAAGTAAACGTAAACACCCTTTCCTAGAGGTTACCACATCTGAGAAGGGCTGTCTAAGAGGATACAGCTAAATGACTGGCAGCAATAAAAGAGAAAAACCTAACATTATTCCCCAGCCGGGTGGTGGTGGTGCATGCCTTTAATCCCACCACTTGGGAGGCAAAGCAAAGGCAGGTGGATTTCTGAGTTCGAGGCCAGCTTGGTCTACAGAGTGAGTTCCAGGACAGCCAGGGCTATACAGAGAAACCCTGTCTCGAAAAACAAAACAAAACAAAAACAAAACAAAAACAAAACAAAAAAGATCATATTCCCCAGCACTCTTCATGAGAGATGACTTGATTGTAATGCTCTCTACTGTACTAGCTACAGGTTTTGAACACCAGAAAAACACAACCCTAAGCAAAATGTATCAGGGTGTAGATTTAGGAAAAGATATGAGGAACTCAAGTACCAATGGGGAAGCTTCAAATACAGTTAGGGTGCAAAGCAACTCTTCTGCTGACCTCATCAGAAAATGAAAGTGCTTAGTCTAGCCAAAGCAGACTGAAAAGCTGCAAATAAAATTCCAGCTCGAAGGACTTTGTGCATTATTGCCAGGTGTGGTGGTGCACACCTTTAATCCCAGCACTTGGGAGGCAGAGGCAGGCGGATCTCTGAGTTTGAGGCCAGCCTGGTCGACAGAGTGAGTTCCAGGACATTCAGAGCTATACAGAGAAACCCTGTCTCAGGGAGGGGCGGGGGAATTCCAGTTAGCCTCCTTATCTTTTGTCTCACTTGATTTAGATTCAAGGGCGTGGTCAGAAGTATCCAATAAGCTACACACATAGGTTCCCTGACTTGTCAATTAGGAATGGGAGTTATAGACACAAGCTGTAGCTACTCAGTGCGATGTCAATGCAAGAAAGGCCAGCAAACAGGAACGCAGGGTTGGATGCTGAACAGCTAAAATATCACAGAAGAAATGTAGGTAACAGCCATTTTAATTCACCTGTCAGCTTCTGTTTGATCTTTAGAGACGTTTAACTCTAATCTTGACTTCCTTTCTCATGTTCTCTGAGGCAGAACTCCTGTGGGCCGTTCTACAGGCTCAGAGTAAGCAGCCAACCAGGTGAGACTCTTACAGAGAGAGGAGAAGGACATGAGTGCTAAATATGAGTGCTGGGCTGGGCTACAGAAGGAGGCCCTGTCTCAAAACAGAACCAGACCTAAAACCCACACAAACAAAAACCCCCAGCCACCTACGAAACTGCCCAGGCCATCAGGAGTAGGTGTGCACACATGGTACAACGGCAGAGTCAGTAGGTTATGTTCAGGTCAAACAAATGGAGCATTGGTGGCCTAAGAAGAGTGATAATTTTTTTTTGTTGCACATGCAACAAACTGCAGAGAATGCAGAACTTAAGGTCTCTGAGTAGATTCTCTGGTCACTGAGAATACTCAAATGTGACAGTCAATATTAAGTATCAATTTAGCAGAACCTAGAATCCCCTGGATAACGGGTCTCTAGGCAGGTCTTGGGGAACTGAATTATGCTTATCATATTAATTGATGTGGGAATACTCATCTTACTGTGGGAGGGACCATTCCCTATGCAGAGGGACCATTCCCTATGCAGAGGGACCATTCCCTATGCAGAGGGACCATTCCCTATGCAGAGGGACCATTCCCTATGCAGAGGGACCATTCCCTATGCAGAGGGACCATTCCCTATGCAGAGGGACCATTCCCTATGCAGAGGATCATTGACTGAATAAAAAGGAGACAGGAGCTAAGCACACCCATCCACCAATTTCCACTTGACTGTAAGTAAAATAAATAAATGTAATAAAATATAAAGATTTTTATTACATTTTTATGTGTTTGAGTGTTCTGCTTGCATACATGTTTGTGTACCACACATGCGCCTGGTGCCTTTTGAGTTAAGAAGAGGGTGTCATATTTCCTAAAACTGTCATTATGAATGATTGCATGTGTTCAACATACAAAAAAATACCAAGAGCCTCACTTAGCAAAATACTTCCCAAATCATTCTATCAGTAATGTTCTGCTTCCCTCTGCAGCTTTATTAAGTAACTACTGCAAAATACACAGCATAAACCTTCATTCAAGCACAATACCCAATCAATTCAGAATGCCATTTTAACTTTTCTACCTGCTCTGTTCCTGAACTTGGAGCGATGATTCAGCGGTTAGGAGAGCTCATTGCTCTTTCAGAGGACTCTGGTTCAATTCCCAGTGCCCACACAGAAGCTTACAGCACCTGTAACTCCAGTTTCTGGGATCCAAGACATTCTTCTAGCTTCCCAGACATGAGGGCACACAAGTATGCAGGTAAAACACTTATAAACACTTAAAACACCTGAAACAAAAAAACTGAGCTTAGATCCTCAGCAACCCTGGTGGAGTAGTGAATATATGGAATCCCAGTGCTAAGGACACAAAGATCAGAAGCTCCTGCTAGATCTGTGGGCTTGATGGCTAGCCAGCCAGCTTTAGCTGAAATGAGTGAGCTCCAGGTTGGTGAGAGATTGTTCTGTCTCAGAAACTAAGGAACTGAGGAGGAAGCCTGACGGTGGTCTGTCCTCCACTGTGCATCCCACACAACAAGGAAGCCTGACGGTGGTCTGTCCTCCACTGTGCACCCCACACAACAAGATAAGTAATTATCTGTGTGCCACTGAAGGGATACGGCAAGTTAAATTCCTATATTAGTACAAGCTTCTGTCATCTTTTTACCATCCATTTTTAAATCTTTTCTGAGAATGTATTTATTTAGCCTGTGTGTGGGCATGTGTGGCAGGGGCAGGTGAAGGTCAAAGGTGTGGGACTCAAGTCTTCAGGCTTGGCAGTAAGTGCCTTTTCATGCTGAGACATCTCTCCTGGTCTAAAGTTCTGGTTTTTGTTTTAAGAAAGAATGCTGCCCAGGCTGTCCTCAAGTTTGTAACTCAAAGCAATTTTCCTGCCTCAGCCTCTCTTATATTGTGATTACATGCAAGGACAAGCACATCTGACTACAGACATATTCTCATTTACATCTTAAAGTTATTAGATTAAGGCTGAAAATTTCCACTTTTTGGCTCATTGTTGGATTTTTTTTCCAGTGTCATAATCACCATAAAATCAGGTATGATACTCTCCTGTTCCTAATAATCTGAAATAACCAGTGAGAACAATTCTTCTATTTTGTTGGTTAATGATAATTTCACAAAAATTCATTATAATACTAGCAGAAAGTAAATAGCAGCTAATGGAGGGCTGGGGTAACTCAGAAGTAGCTAAGCGTGGGTAAGTTCCTGAGTTTACAGGCACATACCCCCGTGTCTGCCTACTGACTTTTTGTTTTGATTTGTCTTGTATTTTGAGACAAGGCTTCTCTGTGTAGTCCTGGCTGTGCTGGATCTCACTTTGCAGACCAGTCTAGCTTCGAACTTCAATCTGCCAGCCTCTATCTCCTGAGTGCTGGAACTAATGGACTGGCTTGGCTACTAAATGTTTGACATGGATGTTATAACTGAACCCTACACTGACTTTCTAGAAGTGTTTCTGTAAGATTGAACAATATTTGATTTAATCCGCTGAGACAGTTCTGTTAAGGTAGTTCATGAACTTGATTATCTTTGCTCTATTTCTCTTCTGGTGAAAAATACTACAGGAAATATAATAACTTAAGTTAGATATGGTGAATGCCTATAATCTTAGCCCCTGAAAGGCAGAGGGAGGATTAAAAGTCAGACCTATATCTCAAAATCCTCCCTACCTTACTCTATCCACTGCTCCCCAAAGATAACCTTCATGTTAAAATGGATTTAATAGTAAGAAAAGCACGTGAGATATGTTAACAATGACTGTATGCAGGAAGCTGAGGCAAGAGGATGACGAGTTCAAGTCCTGAGCTACAGTTTAAGAACTCAGCTCAAGAGGAAACAAACAGGGCAGGGTAGTCTATGCCTATAATCTCAGCTACCCATGCCCATTACAACCTGATTCAAGGTCCTATGTCCTATCTAATATTGTTGCTAAGTTCATAGCACATGGTAGAACAAGGCATGCTCACCTTGTACTAAGGCCTTATCTCTAGTCAGAGATCCAGCCCTTCCTTGCTTTGTGTGTTGTTGCTGGATCTCCTCTCAGCTTTGTAAAATGATTAACTCATGAGAAATCCATCTTAGTGACTCTTTTTTTTTTCCCTCGAGACAGGGTTTCTCTGTATAGCCCTGGCTGTCCTGGAACTCACTCTGTTGACCAGGCTGGCCTCGAACTCAGAAATCCGCCTGCCTCTGCCTTCCAAGTGCTGGGATTAAAGGCGTGCGCAACCAACGCCCGTTGGTGACTCTTTATAGAACCCGAATCTGCCACATGTTATCTAGCCTATTCCTTTGATACCGTATACCAACCACTTCACTAAATAACCCTTTGGTGGCCTAAACTACAATCTTCACTCAAGCTCTTTGAAGATAAGCTCAAATACCATGGAACCTTGTCTGACTACCTCGATTCTCAGGTAAGAAAGGAGGGCACCAGGAGGGCAGCTCCAAGACAAGGAAGCTGAGAATGATGTTTTATTATTAAATGCTACACCACACTTTAGACTTGGATCAGGAGACCTGAGTTGGAAAATCAGTTTTACCATGTATTACTTGCATGGTCTTAGTCCTAACCACTCACACATTAACAAAACAAAACCAAAAAATCTTAGCTTAGTAGCTGGTACACTGTAGGTTTCCAACAAATAGCTACTATGCTTCACAATGTGTTCCTTGATGCTTAACTGTGCTCTGTAGTTACAATGCCACCAAGGTATTCAAGATTAACAAGCACAATCTATAACATAGTGCTAAGTAAGTTTACACAAAGTTTGTTACAGAAATTCAGCAACTTACCTTAGGAGTGATCACTTAAAAAACAAAGCAGAAGGTGGTGATGAAGATGAAATTTAGCAGTAGAGCACCTGGCCTGCATTTGTAAGGACTTGGATTTGGTAATGCCACAAAAAACCAAGAAGCTATAGGTATGTGTGTACATGTGTATGACAAGCATGTTATAGATCCTTAAGGTAGAAGACCCAGTTCAAAATGCACAGGAAAAAGCCAGCAATATCTTTGTTGAACTGAATGCTCAGGTTTTGGTTTTGTGTGCCTCCATCACAGCAGCAGGGAAGTGAAGGCAGAAAGACTGGGAGTTAGCTTAGGCTACGTGGTCACACCTTGTCTTAGATAGGGTGTTACTGCTGTGAACAGACACCATGACCAAGGCCGATCTTATAAAGGACATTTAATTGGGACTGGCTTACAGGTTCAGAGGTTCAGTCCATTATCATTAAGGTTGGAGCATGGCAGCATCCAGGCAGGCATGTGCAGGCATAAAGAGTTCTACATCTTCATCTGAAGGCTGCTAGTGAAAGGCTGGCTCCCAGATAGTTAAGACACACACACAAGGCCAAACCTCCCAACAGTGCCACTCCCTGGGCCAAGCATATACAAACCATCATATACCCTGACCTAAAAAATATACAAAGTAATGAATTAAAATTTGAATGGGTTTTAAGCTAGGTAGGCATGGTGGCTGAGGCCTGTAACCTTAGCATTTGAGAGGCAGAGGCAAGAGGGCCATTCTATATATAGTTTCAGTCCAGTCAAGAGGACACTGGGAGACCATTACGGCCCCCCCCCCCAACACCACCACTACCAACACAAGTGGCTTAAGAGGCACATTATCCACAACCATTTACCTGTTTCTCTTCTTCTGGCATGTTTTTTTCCAGTTCAATTAGGTACTCTTCATCCAGTTCAGAACTAGAATCATCGCTGGCTTTGTTCCCGTCCATATGTGCCCCTTGCTGTTCCTCCTCAAACGAGGCACTACAGTCATGAAAACACTCCTCTTCTCCGTGGTCATCCTGGGGATGGGCATCAGCATCCTTCGGCGGCTTGCTCTGGGAATGCTGACCCTTGGGATCAGGAACCATGGGGCTGGCAGAGTCTTGAGAATCTGTGACTTTCAGACCATTGAACAGATCTTCTGGGACCTTACAGTCTTCTGACTTTTTCTCCATGCTGAGTTCAGGGAGGGAGGTGCGGCTAAATGTCTGGAAAAAGAAAAATAATGTTTTATGTAGTGATAGTTTTCTATGTATGAATACAGTCTTTTTTTTTTCTTTCTTTTTTTCAAAACAGGGTTTCTCTGTGTGGCCCTAGCTGTCCTGGAACTCACTCTGTAGACCAGGCTGGCCTCGAACTCAGAAATTCGCCTGCCTCTGCCTCCAGAGTGCTGGGATTAAAGGTGTGCACCACCACTGCCCAGCTGTATACAGTCTTAAATTCCTTCTGTCTTTCACATCTAAACAAACTTCTACATACAACCCCGCCAAACACAGCTTGTCTTTCTTTGACTGGGAGTCATTATTTTTATTTATTTATTTATTTTATAAGTATTATTATTTTGGGGGTTTTGTTGTTGGTTTTTTGAGACAGGGTTTCTCTGTGTGACCCTGGCTGTTCTGGAACTTGGTTTGTAGATCAGGCTGGCCTTGAGCTCAGTGATCCATGCACCTCTGCCTCCCAATTGCTGGATTGAAGGAGTATGGACCATGCCTGTCCAAGAAAGTCATTTTTAAAAACAGGATATCACTAATTGTAGTGGACCCTGTCTGCAGTCTCATCATTTGGGAAATGTAGTTAGAAAGATCAGAAGTTCAAGGTCATCCTTGGCTACACAGCAGCAAACGTGGGGCTAGCCTGGGCTATGAGATCCTGTATTAGCCCCTTCCCCAGCCCCAAACCAGACTATAGTAAACTCACACTCAATGCCAATTTTTTAACTGACAGTCTTGCTGACCAAATATGGTATCAGACTTATACCAAGACTAACATCCCCACTTCCCACTGGTGCTGGGGACTGAATCTCAGACTTTGTGGTACATGTAAGCCATTTTAACAACTGAACCACATCCTTGAACCATACCCTAAATTAGAAGACTGATTTTAATGTGACCTTTCCACGTCCTGCAGTTTCCTGGATGGCGAAAATTAGAGAGAATCCAAAACAGCGGCAGAAAAAAAAAAAAAAAGACACGGTTCTAATCTTTGTTCAGAATAAATGACCAAGTTGTCAACAGGAAACAATGAAGTCCGACTGGGCCACTATCGCCACAGGAAGCCGAAGGATAAGTTTCTTTTGGAGTCTAAGATGGCATCTGTGCCCAAACCGTGCTTATCATCGTAAGCAAGCAAATGCAAGCGGTATAGCTTAGGTAGCTAATTCTAGAAGGGGAGCCTTTGCTCAGGTGTTCTCACAGGCATCCTCCAGGGACTCAGAACTCAGCCCTGGAAGAGCCGGTTCTCCACCCCCGCTGCGCCACTCCGCTGCCCAGATCCTGTCAACATCGGTCTGCAGTCAGCTCAGAGCATCTCTATTTGTTTTTTGTTTTTTTAAAGTGACTCTGATGAGTTTACGTGCATCCTATTAACCACAGCTGCTCTAGAAGCTGAGTCAGAACCTCTGCGGTGCCTGCCACCCCTCTGGTCGCAGCAAAACCACGCCAATGACCCAGTGTCGCGTTGAAGTCCGAATTCGTCCTAGCCTGTTCCAGGAAAAGTTAAAAGCGAGGGTCAGGACGCGCAGGCTTCGCCTCTACGCGGGTGTCGCGCCCCTCCCGGCTAGGAGTCAAGGTTAGAAAAGCCCCTCCCCGCGCGTCCCCGCGCCTGTCCCCGGCCACAGGCCTTACCGAACGCCGCGAGACCCACGACGGTCTTCCCAACCTCCCGGCTCCGCTCTTCACCGCTCCAGCCTCCGAGTCCTTCTACTTCCCCCTGCGTCAGGTGCACTTCCGGCCGCGCTGGCCAATGGCACTATCGCTGGCAAGGCATTCTGGGAAATGTAGTAGACAACTCGAAGAGAGTGAGCGGAAGTAGCTGTGTGACGTCACTGTACGGCTCAGTACTATGAGCCGCAGCTGCCATCTTGAGTTACGTCAAATCCTGTCATTTAGCACAAAGTAATTTTTCAAACGCGACTGCTTGTGGCTTTAAAAACGTCTTTATTCTGGCGTCCCTCATGTTAGGAATGTGCATAAGAACCAGAAAACATACTTCGTCCTTAAATAAACATTTCTTTCCAGTAGTTTCCAAAGTGCCTTTCAAGAGATCTGTTAGGAGAGTAACAGTTTTCAAAACAGTAAATATTACACACTTCTCCACTCATTTTCTCGTGACTGTACAGCGCTTTCCAGAGGTTGTCTTCTGATATAGTGCAACAGAAGGAATACAAAAAGAGTTGGATTATTCTAGCTGTTAGGCAAGCCCTTCTATTTGTGAGCTAGACCTCCAGGCCTTCACCTGTCCTGTATTAAATCAGGGATTTGCAAAAAATTGAAACAATGCCACTCTTCTTGTGACAGGATAGCAAAGATGGAGAAAATTAAAAAGACACAGGAAAGGAAAGTAGCCTTTCATCAAGTCTAGTTAAATTCTTTCCTAGGCTCAGTCATGAATTCCCACAAGGGGCTAGGAAACATGACTTAGCAGTTGAGAGCAATGACTGCACTTACAGAGGACCAGAGTTCAATCCCCAGTACCCACATGGCAGCTTACAACAACTTTAACTCCAGTTCCAGGGCATTTAAGATCCTCTTCTGAAATTCATGGCCACCAGACACACACATGGTAAATAGGCATACATGTAAACAAACACTCATGCACACCAGAAAAGTTAATTAAATAACAGTAAAATTAAAAAAAAATCCATGGAGTTATACAAAATTCCATAGACAGAAATACTGTTCTTTTGATTTATTTGTTTTTAAGTGTAGATACTTTTAAGAATTAACACAGAAGCCGGGCAGTGGTGGCGCTCGCCTTTAATCCCAGCACTTGGGAGGCAGAGGCAGGTGGATTTCTGAGTTCGAGGCCAGCCTGGTCTACAGAGTGAGTTCCAGGACAGCCAGGGCTATACAGAAATATATATATATATGAATTAACACTGAAATGAAACATAAGACATATCATACCCAGTGAAGCATGAACCATATCTCTGACTCGTAATTTTCTGACAAATAAGGTTGTGAAATTGTGAGGGGCTAGGGAGATGAGAGATGACTTAGTGTGACAATAAGGCACTTGCCAGCAAGCTTGCTGGCCCAAGTCTGATGTCCAGGAACATGTGGTAGAAAGAGAGAACCATCTCCTGTACGCTGTCTTCTGATCCCACCTCTATGTCATTCACACACCTTTATTCACCTCTCTCTCTAACTCTTCCTTTCCTGCTAAATACTAATACTAAATAAAAGAAACAAAAAGTATACGATTCTGGTGTTGTTTTCCATAGTTGTTTATATAATTTGGTTCACTTGAAATGATGAACTAATGTCAGGAGTTTGTCTTAAATTTTTCTGAGTAAATATTTACTGTGATAAAAACATTGAAAAAGTATACCACATCCTTTTTGTTGTTGTTGTTGTTAGTTTTCCAAAACCTTTTTTTTTTTTTTGAGACAGGGTTTCTTTATATAGCCCTAGCTGTCCTGGAACTCACTCTGTAGACCAGGATGGCCTTGAACTCAGATATCTGCCTGCCACTGCCTGTAAACAGGATTAAATGAAGTCAACCATAGGTCAAGAGGGGGAGCAAGCAACCAGTTGACAGGAAATGAACATAGGAAAAAGAACCATAGAGCATGAGAGAAAGTCAGGAGGGCATAGAGAGGGATGCAGGGAGTAGAAAGGAGGGACATTCAGTTGGAAGGGTTTTTAAGACTGTGTGGAGGAAACAGAAGCAGAAGGATTTTGGGTTCATGGCTAGCTTGGATTATACATAGACCCTGTCTCAAACAAAACAAAACAAAACAAAACAAAACAAAACAAAACAAAACAAACCAAGGGCCAGTGAGATAGCTCAGTAGGTAAAGGCCCCTTGTGGCCAAGGCTGACTACCTGAGTTCAAGCCTCGGGACTCACAATGTAGAAGAGAATCAACTCCCCTGAGTTGTCTTCTGACTTCGACATGTTAACCATTGTACATAACTTTTTATCCTACTATGGCTAAAATAAAACCTGGAACTCCTTACTGTGACCCCCTCGACTTGGGAGGTTCTGCCTCTTTTTCTGCTGGCGTCACTTTCCCCCTTCGCCACTTGCTATTCCTAACTGTGCAGAGATTCTTTTTCCTTCTCCAGACGTTTGTGCCATGTGTCCTCTGCGTGACACTGGTGACAGCTGCTCCATGTCATGCTTCCACTCTTTCTGAAGATATTCCCTTACTGCCACCAAATTTTCTCACTCTATCACGCGGTCTCCTGCCTTTCCGTCACCACCTGGAAGAATTTGAGCATTTATTTACTTGATTGCTATGATGCTCTCCAGTGCAAGACTCTTGTCTGCTTGATTTCCTGTACAGAAATCTAGATTTTCGCAGGACAAAACAGGAACCCAAATAGGTATTTTTTAACCTACTTCATTCATTCATTTATTCACTTATCTAAATTTAGCTGATCTCCAATCCTCTTGTTTCAAACCCCCTCTCTCCCCCACCCCATTGCTGGGATTACAGGCATGTACCACAACACCTGGTTTTATTCAGTTTAGAGATTGACTCTACTAACAGAGCCATAGCCCCAGCTCCAGAACTCAAATATTTATTGTGGAAATATATAAAATCAGTAAGTGCCATAATTACAATGTTAAGACTAAGGGTCAGAAAGTTTAAAGTCTGACCTTCGACCCTCACGCCAGTTACAAAGGGAAGCACAGAGCAAGGGTATAAAGCCTGGTCTGGCCACAGGGTGTAAGTTCTTCTAAAGGACTAAGACACAGGACAGATAGAGTTACATTAACTGCAAAAACAAAAAGAGCTTTTTGAAAGTCATTTATCCCTACAATAATATTTCTGGGTGTATACTTGGCTCGAAAATCCTGTAATTGTTCCGTTACAGACAACTGGCTCAGAGCCTGGCTGCAAATGAGATCTCTGTGGCTGGCAATGGATGGATGAAGGTACCATGTGTAACTGAGACTCGAAGGCTTGGAAGGAGTTACCCAGGAAGTTGGCAAGGTCAGCATCCTACTCCCAGCTGCCCAGCCCCCATTTGCCCTCAACCTTGGTTATTTGGCCAAAAAAGAGACTTGAAAGCCTCCATTATACACAGAACAGTGAGCTTGCACATTTGCCCTTCCCTTAGGATTCATCAGCCTGAACAAATAATTTATTCTGAGTTATGAAACATATTTTCAGCCTCTTGTTATATTAAATATTGATGCCCGTGTTAAAGCATAATGTACTGTGTGCATTTTGTACTTTGTAAAGTCAGGCAGGAAGCCAAGTCTTTTTTTCTTTTTTCTTTTGAGTCTGGGTCTAAGTATGTGGACCAGGCTGACCTTGAACTCACAGAGATCTGCCTGCCTCTGTCTCCCAAGTGCTGAGTGTCCCACCATGCCCTGCACTCTCTCTGTCTGTCTGTCTGTCCCTCCCTCTCTCTCTCAGTCTCTGTCCCTCCCTCTCTCCCTCCTTCATTGCTCTCATCTCTCCCTCCCTCCCTCCCTTCCTCCCTCCCTCCCTCCGTCCTTCCCTCCCTATCTCTATTCCCCCTCCTTCCCTCCCAGTCTCTCTCCTCTCCGTCCTTTTCCTCTTCCTTTCTTCTGGACAGGGTTTCACCTGGCTCAGGTTGGCTTCAAACTTGGTCTGTAGCTATTTAGGACTTTGAACTAGTAATCCATCTGCCTCCATTTCCTGAGTGCTAAGGATGTCAAGCATGTGCTACCACACACAGCTAGGCCAGCTTTGGGCCAGGAGTCTGCAGGAAGAGATGTGTGCTGAGCACTAGCGGAATACCAAGCGTGATTCTAAGTACTGAATGATCACTGAGCCTTCTGCTCCTTCGGAATGGAAAGGAATTCCCTTCCCCACAGAACAAAGAGTCAGCCTCTGGCCTGGTCCAAGCAGAGGGCATGGGGGATGGAGCAATTTCCAACTTTCCAAGTGGGAAACTGTATTGTAATGCTAAGTGCAGCCTCTAAGACCTGGAGTCCACAAGGGTACCAAGTGACATTATATGACCTTGCCCCCAAATTATTTCTGATTGGTAAATAAAGATGATGACAACTAAAAGCTGGGCAGAAGAGACATGATGTGGGGTTTAGAATTCCCAGGCTTAGGGGCTGAGGAGAGAAGAAGGAGAGAAGGGAGAGAAGAAGGTGAAGGAGGTGAAGCCACCATTAGTTAGTTGAGTTCAAGAAAACATGGCCCTGAGGGATGGCCAACTGGAGTTAAGAGCAGCCCAGTTGAAACATAGTAAGTAATAACTCGGGGTTATCGATAGGAAACTAGATTCTAATAGCATAGAGGGTGGATATCTGCCCAGCTCTTGTGCTGTTTAAGGCTTTTTGTAGATATAAAGGTTATGTGTGTCTTTTACCTGGGAACTGAATTGTCAAGGGCAGGGTAGAAACCCTGGATTGGGATTTAAAATTTCTACAATAATGGTACTTCTAGCTGCTTTCCTTCCTGACCCCAGTTATCCTTTTACAGCCCCGTCCCCTTCGCAGGAATCATGGTACTTAACTTTTGTTTGTTTAGAGAAAGGATCTCATTCTACATAGCACAGGCTAGTTTGGAATTCATTATGTAGCTCAGGCTAGTTTTGAACTTCTCATAACAATCCTCCTGCCTCAGCCTCTCTTGTGCTGAGTTACAGGTGTAAAGCCCTGTTGCCTGGCTTCTTAACCTAACTTTTTCATGTCTTTTCCACTAGAGGAAAATACAGTAGAATTTTTCCATTGAGGATTAGAAAACATTCCTACATAGGGAGAGGGCATTGATACTTCATATTTTGTTGGTCACTTTGTCTCTGAGGCAGCCACTCATCTACTATTGTCCTGAAACCGTAGCTCTGACACCTCCGTAAATATGGAAGCATGTTTGTGTCTCAATAAAGCTTCACTACAGAGGTGGGTGTCAGAGGCAGATGAGGTGGCTCAGTGGGTAAGGGTGATTGCTGCTAAGCCTGAAGACCTGAGAGCTTGATCCCTGGGAGCTACCTGGTGGAAGGAGATAACTGACCTCTGAGTGCTGGGATCATGGGCATGCGCCACCACTTATCCCCAGAGTATGTTCCACCTCTTCAAACTTCCACCACCTTCCAGGAGTGTCCCAGGCTGTTGGCTGAGCCTTTAACACATGGGAGGTATTTGTTAAAGGCACCCAAACTACAGCTTTAACCTCTGGACTTCTCTTGAAGCCAGAAGAAAAGCACAGCATGTGTTGTGTAAACCAGACTTTCTTCCCAGAACACTTGGCAGCACCAATGAGTCGCTGAGAACAACTGAGAACACCAGCTTCTTTTGGGCACTTTTAATTACTAGTTAGTTTTCTATTCCTGGGATAAAGCACCGTGACCAAGGCAACTTATAGAAATAGTTGATTTGGACTTGCCATTCCAGAGGGTTACAGGATATTTGATTACTGTATGTGGAAAGCCCAATTATTGGCAAAACATAAAAGCTTAAATAGATACTGTGTTTGTCAGATGCAGTTTGGGGAGGTCTCTAAAAGCCTCCATAGATAAGAATGCTAAAGAATGGAAAGTTCCTGCTTACTTTAAAGCAAGTTGCTTAGGAGAGGTCTTGTTGTGGTCTTTGTGACCCCAAACAAAGTCAGCTGGATGTCCTTGAGCTATCCCACCATTAAGGTGAAATGTTCAGCCTCTGCTGACTTAGCCTGGAGGTCCGCTCCTCCCCAGATGGTGTCTTGGTTCAGCTAGCCAAGGGTGTAGAGGAGGAGCTAGAGACTTAATTTATAAGCAGTTGGAGCTTTGGTAGATCTCTCCCACTTCTCCCTCTCCCTCTTTTTCCTCCTCCTCCTCTCTCTCCTTTCTCTAGAGAAACTAGAGCTCTGGGTGAGAGATAGGGTTTTCCTCTTTGGGTTTGCAGAAACAACAGAGAAGCTGCTGCAGGACACAGATAAGATAGAATTCTAGGAAAGAGAGCTAAGGAGTCCCCTTGGGTTTGGAGGAGCTCAAGAGAAGGGTAGACTAGCTTCATAGAATGATACATATAGAAAGAGATTTCTAAAGGGCTAGTAGTTTAGTTGTAGAATCAGGCTTGTAAATAGATATTTTGTAAAGTTACCTCTCTGAGCTAGCAGGTTTTACCTCAGACTACATCTCCCAAGTTTTTATTGGTATAAATATTAGGTAGTTTAAAGGGTTTGTGTCCATGATGGTGGAATGGAGTCATTGAGAGGCAGGAACTGGATGCCCACAGCAGAAGCTGAGGCAGGCTTTCTTTCTTTCTTTCTTTCTTTCTTTCTTTCTTTCTTTCTTTCTTTCTTTCTTTCTTTCCTTCCTTCCTTCTCTATCTCTATCTCTATCTCTATCTCTATCTCTATCTCTATCTCTATCTCTATCTTTGTTTTTTTTTCGAGACAGGGTTTCTCTGTGTAGCCTTGGCTGTCCTGGAACTCACTTTGTAGACCAGGCTGGCCTCGAACTCAGAAATCCGCCTGCCTCTGCCTCCCAAGGAGTGCTGATTTCTTGAAACGTAAGCAGGAAACATAGAGGGCATACAGGCAATGGTGCTACCCTTTGAAACCTCGAGGCCCACCCCCAGTGACATACTTCCTCCAGAAAGGCCATACCTTCTAAATATATCAAAACTGTACCCCCAACTGGGGACTTTGTATTCAGATATCCACGTCTATGGGGGACTTCATCTGACCACCACGGTTACTTCTGTGTTCTGGTGACTAAAACACATGACAGGAACAACGGAGAGCAGGGGAGGCTTGTTTTGTCCCACAGTTTCTGTTCTGGTTCAGACTCTGTTCTGGATATGAGGGCACGATAGAGTGGTTCTGTCCAGGGAACAGAAGGCAGGCTGAAACCAAGTGTGGGCATATCCTTGTGACTTCCACCCACAAGGACCAAGGTTTTTATGTCTCCATAGCCTCAAAATAATATCTTAATGTGGGAACTAAGAAGTGAAAGCAATAAGCTATGTGCAACTTTCCAGATCCATTCAAACCACAATAAGAAACATTTTTTTTCTATTTCACAGAACCTGTTTCTTTGAGTATACACAACGAAAGTATTCAGTGGTCCCCTAATATGATTGAGATCATGTCTTAAATATAGGTCACCAAGGTTTTGTAGAACTTTGTTATTTATTTCTTTTCATTATACAAAGAAACTCTCCTTCCTTCCTTCCTTCCTTCTGTGAGAGACAGGGTTTTGCTATGAAGCCCTAGCTGTCCCGAGACTCTTGATGTAAACAAAGTTGGCCTTGAACTTATGGGGATCTTCCTGCCTCTGCCTTCTGAGTGATATGTTTACAGGAGAGAGTTGCCTTGACTGGCTTTGCCTACATTTTTCTTTCCTTTTAAACGATTATATCCCAGAGTTTTAATTTTTATTCATTTATTTTTGGTTTTTCGAGACAGGGTTGTTCTGTGTAGCCCTGGCTGTCCCGGAACTCACTCTGTAGACCAGGCTGGCCTCGAACTCAGAAATCTGCCTGCCTCTGCCTCCTAAATGCTGGGATTAAAGGTGTTTGCCACCACTGCCCAGCTTTAATTTTTATTTTTAATGACATATATACGCTCTGTACATGTGAGTACGGTGCCTGAGGAGGACGGAGGGGGCTTTGAATCTCCTGAACCTGGGGCTGTGGGTGCTTGTGAACGTCCTGATGTGGGTGCTGGGGACTTGCCTTGACACTTCTGTAAGAACATTCTTGACCACAGAGCTGTCTCGCTCTGTACATGTGAGTACGGTGCCTGAGGAGGACGGAGGGGGCTTTGAATCTCCTGAACCTGGGGTTGTGGGTGCTTGTGAATGTCCTGATGTGGGTGCTGGGGACTTGCCTTGACACTTCTGTAAGAACATTCTTGACCACAGAGATGTCTCTCAACCCTCATCCTAAAAATTCTTTTTATTCCCCCCACCCTCCCGCACCGTGTGAATGCCACGTGGGTAGACACGTGTGCCCGTTGAGGCTAGACGAGGATGTTGGCCCCTCTAGAGCTGGAGTTAGAGGCCGTTGTGAGCCACTCAGCCTGGGTGCTGGAAATTGAACTTGGGTTCTCTGGAAGAGTAGCAAGTGATCTTAACCACTAAGTCATCTTTTCTGCTCCTGATCAAGTTTTTTCAAATTGCCCAACATAACTTGAGCTACATGGCCTATCGGTATAAACCTCATTTTACCCTCTTGTGTTCTTCAGTGGCTCGGACAGGATACACCGCCAGTTCAGATCTTCATCGTCTCCTCTGCTCCATATCTACGTGCTAACAATTGCTTCTTCCTTGGTGCTAGTCAGAGGAGATGGAGTGGTGGGGAACGTGCACACCAGGAAGTCCTCATGATAGGGTCTTACTCTTCCTTTTCCTCAACCCTTCCCAAACCATCTGTCTTCCTTTTCTATCTTTACTGCTGTGAGGTCCGAGGTCCACATACCTCATGGGGATGGCTATGTAAGCTCAGGCCCATAACGAATGGGACTAAGTGTTCATGAACCAACGTCTCTAAAACTGTAGCCAAAATAACCTTTTTTACTTCTTCAAAAGTTCATTGGTCAGGGTATGTGTTACAGTAACTGAAAGTTGACTGAAGCATGCAATTAGGGTGTGTGGTGCTTTGAATGAGGAATCTCCCGTAAGTCTTGGGCACTAGAGTATTTGGTTCCCAGTTGGTGACTGTTTGGGAAGACTAGGAGGCATGGCCTTGTTGGAAGTATGTCAGTGTGGAAAAGGCTTTAAGGTTTCTGAAATCTCCTGCCATCCCCAGTGTGCCCACTCTGCTTCTTATCTGTGTCTTGAGATGTGAGTTCTCGGCCACTGCTCTGACCACCTGGCATCTGCTACCACCGCACCGCCATTATTGACGCTAACTGTCTGGAACCATAAACCTTAAATAAAGTCCTTATTTTATAAGTTTGTGGTCATGGTGTTTTATCACGGAAACAGAAAAGTAACCAATATGGCGTATAGTTTTCCATTTATTATTGCATTTTAATTAAGTCCCAATTTGGCATTCTAAAATATAATGCTGTAGCAGGTAATTTTTGTATGGAAATAATAGAGAATCATCATCATATCTGAGAAAGACATCAAGAGTGAATTCATTAACAAAAAAATCCCCCAGCATTTACATGGTACTTCAGAAGTTGACCCTGCACAATGAATATCTTTTTCCTTAGTTTTACTCAAACAAGGTATCTGGGCTCAACTTGCTATGTAGTTAAGGCAGGTCTCAAACTTTCATCTACCTACCCCTGTCTTCACATTATTAAGCTTACAGGCAGGTGCCACCACGGCTGGCTTTGTATCATGACCATATACTAGTTCTGTACTTGTGTGTACTTGTATAGACATCCTTGGTTTCCCAAACAGTTCGGAGTAAGAATTGCTTCCATTTTAAAAGAAGAGAACACAAAGAAAGTCAAAAATTCGTGAGGCTCGTCTGCATGGCAGCCAGAGGCCAAGTCCATTGCCAGCCAGAGGGGTCAGGAGAGCTCAGCCAGGGCTGCTCTAGCTCATTTGCTCCAGATTCCTCTGTAAGCTGCTGAAGCCTATGAACCTCTTTGCAGAAATCTGTTTCTAAGTGCATAGAAAGATAATTTTATCCTAATATAATATTTTTATCAATTATCTGGGAATTTCAAATAATGTACCCAATCATACTCAGTTCCTAGTTATTCTATGTGATGATGAAGAAGAGGAGGAGGAGGAGGAAGAAGAGGGAAAACAAAGAGTTTAATTTGTGTTGTTCATCTATTCCGTGGAGCATGCTCAAATTCCCCGCAGCCAGTCTGCCCTACCTACACCTGAGCCAGAAGCCATCAACCATGGTGATCTATGCTTTAGCATCCTTATCACAGGTTTTAAGAGCTCTCTTTGATGGCTTCCTTTTTAGGCTGTTGCATTTTGGGGAGTGGGGGTTATGGGGGTAGAGGTTGCCACAGAAGCCTTCTACTTCATTCTCAACTCTGCATCTGCAGTCATTGACACTACTGCAAAAGTAGCTTCCTTGTGCCTTACAGTTAGTGCGAGCACGGATGCTGAGTTTCTGCGTGGTCTCCGGTGACAGCACAGGCTAACTATGGGCATTCACATGGTCTCTGGTGGCTCTTGCAGTTGCCAATTAATCTCCACTCAAATCGACCCAGGTGGCAGCACGTGTTCCTCAATACCCACTACAGTGTTCTGGGTTCCCGAATGATATGAAAGACACACACACACACATACACACACACACACACACACACACACACACACACACGGCCTTATATTTTAATATGCCTTAAACAGCTCAACGGCTGAGACACTGCCAAACCTCCACATGGCTAACATGTTCTCCACTGATATTCCTGAGTTATTACTTAAATAAAATCTATGTTTCATCTTTGCCGCCCTAGACCCAGTGTGGGGGTGGGGGAGGGGGTGGGGGTGGAGGTGGCTGAGATCATTCTTCCCTAGCTCTTACAAGTTGGCTGTCTCTCTGTGCTGCACTTCTCAGGCATAGAAGCTACTCCTCTTCCAGCACAGAAGCTCTATCTCTTCCCCACCTTACTCCATCCCTAGCCCAGAGATCTTAAAAGTCCTGTATCTGTCTCCCAGCCCATCTATTGGCTGTCAGCAACTTTATTTACCAATCAAAACCAACTGGGGGCAGGGATCTTTAGTATCTGCTTGTGCAGTTTTGGGGGCCCAATTAACGTAATATAAGTAGCATTAGACCAAATCCACGACAGGTGGCAATATGAACTATGGACATCAACTTACTAGCTCTCTGCTGAGGCATGGGCCACGACATACTAGCTCTCTGCTGAGGTGTGGGCCACGACATACTAGCTCTCTGCTGAGGCATGGGCTATGACATACTATCTTAGTCTTCAGCAGCAGTACAGGCCAAGAACATCAACATGACCTCTGGGATAACATGGGTCACAGATACCAATACGGATGTCTTCAAGTGCCAGCACAGACCACAGATGGAACACAGACATCAACATGTCCCCTTGTGGCAGCACAGCTCACAGACAATAACATGGCTCTAGGTGGTGGCACAGACCACAGACATGACCTTAGGTTGTGTCTTAGGAGTTCAGTGCAGTGAAGAGACACCATAACCACAGCGACTCTTATAAAGGAAAACATGGTTTTTTTGAGACAGGGTTTCCTCTATGCAGCCTTGGCTGTCCTGGAGTCTCTTTGTAGACCAGACTGGTCTCGAACTCACAGAGATCCACCTGCTTCTGGAATGCTGGGATTAAAAGTGTGCACCACATTGCCTAGCTAAAGAAACCTTTTTTTTTTTTTTGAGACAGGATTTCTCTGTGTAGCCCTGGCTGTCCTGGAACTCACTTTGTAGACCAGGCTGGCCTTGAACTTAGAAATCCACCTGCCTCTGCCTCCCAAGTGCTGGGATTCAAGGCGTGCGCCACCACACCCGGCAAAGAAAAACATTTAGTTGGGGCAGGCTTACAGTTTCAGAAGTTTAGTCCACCTCTATTAATTAAATGGGTGGGGAGCATGGCAGCCTGCAGACAGACACGGTGCTGGAGAAGGAGCTGAGAGTTCTCCATCTTGATCTGAAGGCAGCAGAAATGAAGCCTGAGACACAATGGCCAGACTTGAGTTTCTGAGATCTCAAAGACGGCCTCTAGTGACCCAGGTCAGCTATCAGGGTCTGTTCTCCCTCCACTGCCGGGGAAAGAGAACGACAAGGGAGAAAAATAGTATTAAAATACAGTTACTGAGTATTTACAGTCAAGTACGTAACACACCTACCTGCTCCCCTTTTCTTAATGCCACCCCTGCTTGACCCCATCACATCGGCAGTCAGGAAGCAGGGATGGATGAATGTCGGTGATCAGTCAAAGGAAGGCAAAATGTAAAGTACAGCGCCCATGACACGGTAGGCATTTGTGACAAGGCCCACAGAACACGTATATAAGCAGATGTGTGAAACCTTTCATGAGGACAGCTTCAGCTGAGTGTGATTCCTGTTCTTGTCCCTTGCTTCTTCCTGACTGGGAAAGGAACACCCCGGCCTCATTGTAAGGAAGATATAGGAGGGGCATGGCCTCCCCTGACAGAATGCATTAGCTGTAGCTATGGTTGAACAGTCTTTTTTTTTTATTTTTTTATTTTTTTTCCCTTGTTCCGGTCAACCTCGCTCGCTCTGCTCGACCCCGCTCGCTCCGGCCAGCCCCACTTGCTCCCGGCCGCCCCCGTACGCCCCGGCTTGTTCCAGCCAGCCCCGCTCGCTCCGATAGGCTCCGCTTGCTCCGGTTTGGCCCCGGCCGTCCCCGTTCGGCCCCACTTGCTCTGGCCCTGCTAGCTCCGGTGTCCCCGCTTGCTCCGTTCGGCTCCGCTCACTCCGGACAGCCTGGCTTGCTCCGGTTGGTCTCTCTGGTCCAAGGATTCATTTCTTTCTTTTTTTTTTTTTTTTTTTTTTTTTTGGCTTTTTCGAGACAGGGTTTCTCTGTGTAGCCCTGGCTGTCCTGGAACTCACTCTGTAGACCAGGCTGGCCTCGAACTCAGAAATCCGCCTGCCTCTGCCTCCCGAGTGCTGGGATTAAAGGCGTGCGCCACCACACCCGGCCAAGGATTCATTTCTTATTATTCTTCATAAGTACGCTGTAGCTGACTTCAGACGCACCAGAGAAGGGCGTCAGATCTTGTTACGGGTGGTTGTAAGCCACCATGTGGTTGCTGGGATTTGAACTCATCACCTTCGGAAGAGCAGTCGGGTGCTCTAACCCGCTGAGCCATCTCACCAGCCCCCTTTTTTTTTATTTTAAAGATTTATTTATTACTACATAAGTACACTGTGGCTGACTTGAGACACACTAGAAGAGATCGTCAGATCTTGTTACGGGTGGTTGTGAGCCACCATGTGGTTGCTGGGATTTGAACTCAGGACCTTTGGAAAAGCAGTCAGTGCTCTTACTGGCTGAGCCATCTTGCCAGCCCGAACAGTCTTTTAAAAAGTCTCTGTGGCGCTTTAGCCTTCACCTTTCTTACTCTCTAGCCCTCCTTCTCTCTCTTTCCCTTCCCTCCTCTCTCCATGCGGTCATGGCTGGTCTCTCTTTCTACCTCCTCTCTTTCTTTCTGCCTTTCTACAATAAAGCTCTAAAACCATAAAAAAAAGTTTGTGTGTTGAGTAAGGTGTGGTGGCACATGCATGCCTTTAATCCCAGCACTTGGGAGGCAGAGCCAGGCAGGTTTTTTTGTTTTTGTTTTTGTTTTTGTTTTTGTTTTTGTTTTTTTTTTTGAGTTTGAGACCAGTGTGGCCAACAGAGAGAGAGAGAGAGAGAGAGAGAGAGAGAGAGAGAGAGAGAGAGTTAGTTCCAGGACAGCCAGAACTACAGAGAAACCCTGTCTCAGAAAAACAAAACAATATCAGCAAACCAAAACCAAAACCAAAACCAAAACCAAAACCAAAACCAAAACCAAAACCAAAACCAAAACCAAAACCAAAACCAACCAAACAACCAAACAACCCCTCTATGTGTTGGAAATATTCAGATTCATGTGAGTGACACCTAGAGGGTCAGATGAGGTTGGAGGAGGGAGTAGTGCCCCTCATGATGGTGAGAAGAAGAGAGATCTAAGCTAGCACTCTTGCTCTGTGTGGGTATGTGATACCTTCTGCCATGAAGGAGTAGGAAGCTCTCGCTTGAGGATGTGCCAGAGAACCATGAGCTAGACAAACTTCAATTCCTTATCAGTTAACCAGTCTTAGGCATTTTGTTATAGCAACAACAACAATAACAACGACAACACAGACTGAAATATCATATCCTGGACTGCCTACCTTGAGATTTCTTAGAAGAGAATGTGGAGGTAAGTGAGGGGCAGAGGCTGGGCTGGGGTTCCAAATTTCACTTCAAAAAGCACTTTCTCATTCAGCGATGTGACTTTTTATTAGGTCTCACCTCCTAAAGGTTAATGAGGCACACAGTACAATGAAAGGCAGATAGTATTATTACTCTTTTGGTCAACTGCAATCTGATACTCTTTTTACTGTATTGAGTCAGTTTCAAAAACACATACACATTTAAAAACACATACACATTCCCAATCCCTTAAGCCTTCTCTCGATACCCCTCACCTGAACTCTGCCACACAGACCTCACTCTCAGCCTCTGCTAAATGCTAATTATATCCCACAGAAAGGAACATTGAGTAAAATGCTGACAGAGACCAAACATCTAATAATTAGTGGCTAACGACTCTAGACTGGAAGGCAATTAGGAGGTTTGTATCAATTTAGGGGTTAGGGTAACTTCGAATTCCTTCCTCAGACTTCCTGCAAGAGCCCTGGTGCGTTGTTTCTGCCAGCTGTGGTGGTTTTCATAGGGAGGATGTGAGGTGAAAAAGGGTAAGGGAGTAGTAGGGGCCTTGACACCCTTCAGACCCCAAAGACTCCCTTTTCTAGCCCCTGCTTCCAGGGGGGACCTTCTTCCATCAGAACTACGTCAAACAGGATGTATGTAAGACCACAGGGCTTTGAAAAGGCCAAAGAGTGCATTAGTTAGCGTTCTGTTTCTGTAACAAGATGCACGAGGTTACTTAAAAAGAGAGAAGGTTTCTCTCAGCTCATAGCGTGTGAGGTTTCAGCCTATCATTGATTGGGGTCCCGATACTCACTTCAAGGACACTCTCTCAGTGGGTTATCTTCCTCCCATCAGGTCTTACCTCCCAGACAGTCTACTTTCTACCGTCTTAGAAGGGGTAGCAGATGTCTTTGGAAGACACTTATCTATGCCATAGCAAACTGCAAAGATGGCCTAGCCTGGCTTTGAAGTCCCAGCCTTCCCTCCTCCACAGCCCCTGTTGGGATGACAGGAGCACACCAGCACGCTGAGCTTGTGCGACTGTCTCTGCTTAGTCCATTTCTTTCCTTTGGCATCATATGCTTTAGCACTGAAGGCATCTGTCCCGCTCTGGATGTTAATGTTGGCAAACCAGCCTTCTTTAGAAGTGAGGCACAGCCTCAGTCCTGTTAGAGTTCCTGGATGTATACAAGAAAGGAAAAGAATTAGTATTGTTTATAATTAAAACATCCTTGTCACTTTTATTAGAATAAGATCTTCCTATTCTTTTTTTTTTTTTTTTTTGAGATAGAGTCTTATGGCAATTCTTTTGCCAAGTCTTTGGCTTTATAGCTATGAGATACCACAATCAGCTAAAATATCAAGTTTTAATATTTTATTTAATTTATTTAAGAAGAAGGAAGAATAGGAGGAGGAAGAGGAGAAGAGAAAAAAGAAAGAAAAGAAAAGAAAGAGAGAGAGAAAGGAGAGGAGGAGGAAGAGAAGGAGGAAGAGGATGAGGAGGAAAAAGAATAAGAAGGAGAAGAAGAAGGAAAAGAAGAAGGAGAAGAAGAAGAAGAAGAAGAAGAAGAAGAAGAAGAAGAAGAAGAAGAAGAAGAAGAAGAAGAAGAAGAAGAAAAAGAATAATAATAATAATTATTGTAGTATCTTTCCCATAAGGGATAATTAGTAAGAACTATGTCAGTGAACGTTTCTATTGATTTAAGAATGTCTTCCATTCCTCTCTTCCTCCACTCTCTTTTTCTTTCTCACCTTTTTCTTTCCCTTCCAGGTCTTATGTGCTGCAGACTTGTTTCAAACTTGCTATGTAGGCTAGGATGACTTTGAACTCCTGATCTGCCCGCCGCTACCTCTCAAGTGCTAAAATTTCAGACATGGACCATGTTCCATATGCAGCTAGCACTTCCATAAATACCTGCCTTGTCATCATCCCAACCCTGTACCACACGGTCTACTTCACTACATAATTCACCTGTCTGTGCCAAAATCTGGGCGTTTTCAGGACATTTGTCTAAAAGACACTAAAAGCTCTGTCCAAATTCTAATGGGACATGTGCATGTGCCACTCACTGCACACAGAGGGAGGCCAAAGGACAACCTTGGATTTTAAGTTTGGTTTTCTACTAGGTTTGAGACATGTTCTTATTGTTTGCTATAGAGTAGGCCAGCTGGCCTGTGAGCGCACAGGGATTCTATTTCTGAGCTCTATCTTGAGGCAGGTGAGCAGGGATTACAACTATGTGTTATCCATGTCCATTTTCACGTAAGTTCTTGGGGTGCAAACTCTGGTCTTTGTGTTTCCATGGCAAGCTTCATACACAATGAGCCACTTCCCAGTTCTTTACTTTATTATCTTGGGAAATTTGGCAAAGGGGTAACTAACTACAACAAATTGTTTTTGTTATTCTTCATAATTAATAGTCCCCCCTTTATAATTGTCTTTCTTTCTTTCTTTCTTTCTTTCTTTCTTTCTTTCTTTCTTTCTTTCTTTCTTTCTTTCTTTCTTTCTTCTGATTATTTTATATGCATTTCAAATGTTGTCCCCTTCCTGGTCTCCCCTGTGCAACCTCTCCCCCTGCTTCTATGAGGGTGCTCCCCCAACCACCCATCCACCCACCCCCCACCTCCCTAGCATTTTCCTTTGATGGGGCATCAAGCCTCCACAGGACCAAGGACCTCCCCTCCCATCGATGCCAGATAATGCAGTCCTCTGAATTAATAGCCCTTTTAGATCTTTTTTTTTTTTTGTTATTGTTGCTATCACGAGCGAGTGTGTGTGTGTGTGTGTGTGTGTGTGTGTGTGTGCATGTGTGTGCATGTGTACATGTGCATGCCACAAGAAGTGTGTGTAGAGAAGAGGACATCTTGGAAACACTGGCTCTGCTTCCACCATGAAGACCCTGGGGATTGACTTCAGATTATCAGAAAACACCTTCACCTGCCAAGCCGCCTCATCAGCCTGGCCATTAGATCTGTAGAGCTCAGGCTGGGAATAAACGTCTTGAAAATCTCCACTTTGAGTGGCTTCTGGCAATGACAAGAAGACATTGGAGTGTACTTGGACTCTTGGGTCATTTCTGCCACATTTGGTTTTCACGGCAACCAACTCCGTCTGCTGCATCCACCTGGAAGAGTGACTAAGACCAGCAGTGTGAGTAGCTATCTGGAAACACTGTTTCTGGAACATTCTCTCACTTCAGGAGGATAAAGTGGAAGCTGAGAAGTTGTGGCATTCACTCTCTTGCAATTGCAAAAGGGATTCTGTGATAGAGTCACTTCAAAGTCCCTATTTTTCCTCAAGATCAGCACAAAAGTTCTCGGATTGGAAGCCAGATCCTCCCTCCTCAGTGATAATTTCCAGACCACAGGCCAGTTTTTGGATCACCAGGACAGTGACGTAGTGACAGGGCTAGGATTGGAAGCAGCTGCTAACAACCTGAGTCTTAATCATCATTTTACCTACAGAATATATTTTTTACAATCGTGAGGGCCATAGCTCCTGTTTTCAATTCCTGGG
>LR749633.1:1217403-1303771 GCA_902729485.2 Mus minutoides | reverse complement strand
CAATAGCAGTGCAGTGTTGCTCAGACGTAAGCAGTTAGTATACCCACAGCAGGGCCTCAATAGCAGTGCAGTGTTGCTCAGACGTAAGCAGTTAGTATACCCACAGCAGGGCCTCAATAGCAGTGCAGTGTTGCTCAGACGTAAGCAGTTAGTATACCCACAGCAGGGCCTTTCCTGTCTCTACAGCCTTCTACTAGTTAAGGAAACTTCATATCATCACTTTTCCACCAAATACAATTTATTTATTTTTTTATTTGGATTCTGAAGTTAGGTCTATCTGTGTACCCCAGGCTGGCCTAGAGTTCACTTATACCCCAGGTTGGCCGTAAATTTGTGGTGATCCAGACATCTCAGCCTCTCAGATATGAGAATTATAAGCAAGCCAAAATTCTCCTCTGGCCCCCCTGGTCATCTCGCTCATGTGTACCTACGCCTCCAGCTTTAGTGATGTGCACCTTATTGGGGTGGGGTTGACCCACATACAGGAGAGTTAGCCTTTTCTCAATTCAAAAATCAATGTGGATAGCTTTCTTCCTGCAGTTGGACCACTGCCAAGCTTCTGACCTTTGTAATGTCCTCTTACAACCTGAACTTCACCGTCCTTTGGAAGGCGCACAGACTGAACACGATGCTTCTACCTCAGCGCTTTGAAAAGAGGGGAAAGACACAATCTTCCCCTGAATGTGAGGAAATGTATTGAAATGCATTACATGGTTTTTGCTTCAATTAGAAGTCACAAAAGGATCAAACATCTTGGCAGCTGATGCTCCATTGATGGATGCTAAAAGGAAAAGTTCCGTTTTCTTTTTAAATTAAAAGTACTTATGTGGAGGCCAGTCTGGTCTGTAGAGTGAGTTCCAGGACAGCCAGGGCTATACAGCGAAACCCTGTCTCGAAAAATCAAAAAAAAAAAAAAAAGTACTTATGTGCCGATAAAAAGTATCAACCAAAAATAAAGGTATTAATAAATTACACTTTGTCAGAATTAAATATTCCAGCATTTTAAAGGACATAATTAAGGAATTCAAATACATGGTATCAGCTAAGAGAAAAGAACATATACATAAAAGGAGTTGCATGTTATGGAAATAAAAAGAAATCTTTAAAAAAACGATTGGATGTGTGTACTTGAGTTTGGGTACTTGTAGAGGCCAAGAGAGGTTGTCAGACACAGATGCTTGGAATTGAACCTGGGTTGTCTGGAAGAGCAGCAAGTGCTCCTCCCAACAGCTGAAACATTTCTCCTGTTCCATAAATAAAGAAACCTTACATCTCAGCTTGAAACAATATATCTTGCTAAGATGAAAATATCTATTAAAAATGAGCAGACTGGAACACACGAGGCCAGCCTGGTCTACAGAGTGAGTTCCAAGGACAGCTAGGGCTATACAGAGAAACCCTGTCTCGAAAAACCAAAAAAAAAAAAAAAATGTATGGAGGGCACATAAGCACATAAGACATTTGATGATACTAGTCATTAGGGAAATGCAAATTCAAGCCACAGGAAGAGTACCTCCAACCTGTTAGAATGACTACAATTAAAGCCGACTAGTGCTCTCGGAGCTGGTGAGGAGGCAGAGTAACTAGCTGTCTTATGCCTCGTTGGCAGGAATGCAAAGTGGCTCAGCAATATTAGAAACAGTCAGGCAAAATCTGGGAAGTTGAATATGCGTCTACCAGACACCCTGGCAGTATTGCTCTTAGGTATTTACTCAAGAGATTTTGTGTGTGTGTGTGTGTGTGTGTGTGTGTATCCACAATTCATAGCATTATTAGTCAGACTCAGGAAAACTACCTCTTTTCCAGGAAAATATACCACTCTGAATAATATTTGGAGGGTTCCTAGACTTGTTGAAGCTAACACACAGACCCCCAAGTTAAGTACCCTTAACCTAGAATTCCAGAATATTTCCCCAACTGAGAGTCAAAGGAAGAGCTGCAGAGAAGGTCCAAACTGAATCTCAGAGCAACGTTTTTTTCATTCGTGTTGCTTACTAGTATTGGACAGCAGATGGCGCGCCCGCCTGCCTGAACGCCGGGCAGGTTGTACTTTAAGAACCCGGTGGCGTGCGAGGGGGCGTGGCGCAGTGCCTCTCGCCACCTTGTCCGAGAAACAGCTTCCTTTTGTGCGTGGAGGAAGGACGCCAGATTGCAGGTGGCTAGGAGCAGCCCCGAGGGCCCCTCTGTATTCCTTCCTAGCGTTGAGCTGTAGATGCGGCGTAGCGGTGGAGAGATGTGCGCCCCTGGGAGCTCAGGGTGCTTGGATGCGGTGTGCGAGCAGAGCTCTTGGCAGTAAGCACAAACCACAGAAACCTGACTGCAAATACTTCCACATGCAAAGGGGGAAACTGAAACCTTCCTGCGTCATTTAAAAGGCACGAAAGCTGGAGATGTAGTCCAGCGGTAAACTCTTGTCTAGCTTACGTGAGTGAGGACTAGGTTCAATTCCCTGTACTGGCAAATTCAAATAAAACAAAAAAACCGAAAAGCATCCAAACAACTCTGTTTACCCACCCCCCACCCCCACCCCCCCCACCCCCCCGCCTGCACACCAGACTTCTTCCTTATTGTGGGCAGTGAAGTACAGGTAAACTAAGAGAAGATGCCTGACTGAAGATGCGTAGGGCTTGTTTCCTCATAAGCTATCCTTGGCTCTTCCAAGCAGGAGGGTTGAAGTTAGAGCCTGAAAAGCAGAGAGAAGCTCAGCCTGGGGAGAGAAGAAGAGACCCCTCGAACATAGTACTGGGGAAAGTGAGTCCCAGAAGGCAGTAGGCATTGTAAGATTACTCAGTTGGTTGACATGTATATCCCTCCGATTAAGGATGAAGGTGTCTGGTGTGCAGGCAAAATAGTGTTTTGTAAGAGGATCAGGGTTTCCAAAAGCCAGTTGTTTTCATGGGGTCATAAATTAGCCCCACACTTAAAGAAATGATGCTTTGCAGAAAGGGTTCTCAAACCTGTGGGTCGCGACCCTGCTTAAGGGTTTAATTAATATTTTGACAGCGGTTGCATACCCAGATATCCTGAGTGTCAGATATTTACATCACGATTCATAGCAGCAGCAAGATTACAGTTATGAAGTAGCAACGAAAGTAACTTTATGGTTGGGCTCATCATAAAGTGAAAAGCTGTACTAAGGGATCACAGCCTTAGAAAGGTTGAGAAACACTACTCCAGTGGCCTGCTTCTCAGCAGGCATGGTGGCGCCTGCCTGTGATTTCAGCACCAGGGAGGCAGAGGTAGGAGGATCACCTTGGCGTTCAAGGCTAGCTTCGGTGAGTTCCAGGTTCACTTGTGCTAAAGTGTGATGCCCTGTTTCTGGCGGGGGGGGGGGGAATAAAAGATTCTGACTCATGATCAACTGTGCCTTAAGAAGAAAGATGTGGAAAAAAAAAAAGATGTGCAGACCAGATACCCGGGTCTTCCATTTTCTAACCCAATTGGGAAGAATGGGAGGTGGGATAAGTCCGTATTCTAAATACGCATTCTGAATAATCCTTCCATCCTCCCCAATTTTTTTAAAAGAATTACTTATTTATTTTATGTATATGTATACTGTAGCCATCTTCAGACACACCAGAAGAGGGCACCAGATCTCACTATAGATGATTGTGAGCCACCATGTAGTTGCTGGGAATTGAACTCATGACCTCTGGAAAAGCAATCAGTGCTTTTAATTGCCGCGCCATCTCTCTAGCTCCATTCTTCCCGTTTTTTTGCTTGTTTTACTGTTTTGCTTGAGGCAGGGTCTTGTTATATAGCTCAACTGGCCCGAAACTGACCGGGACTAACCCATGCTGCCCTTGGACCTCTGATTCTCCCATCTCCCAGGGGGCTGTCAAGGCAAGTCTATACCACCACACTGGAAACTCGGAGTCTGAGAACTAGGGCCTTTTGGTAGTTTAGATGAAAGAGAGCCAGGTTCTGAGTTCACAACTCTTTCCAAAGTTGATTTTCCTGCTACAAATGGTCAGATGTGATCCTGTAATCCTAGCATTTGGAAGGCTGAAGCAGGAGGACTTTTGTGAGTTGGAGGCTAACCTGGGCTATGTAGTAAGTACCAGACCTTTTTGCAAGGTGGCTCAGCCACCCTGCTTGATTAAATTCCATCTCTGTGACCTACATGGTAGAAGAAGAGAGCCAACTCCTACAGACTGTCCTCTGACCTCCATATACTCATGGTGGCATGTGGGCTATTCTCTTATATTAAATGAATGAATGAATGTACAAAACTCACAAATAAAGAAGAAAAACAAAACAGGTCAAAGACTGGCTAAGTTGGTAGAGAGGTTGCTAGCATGTATGAAGTCCTGGGTTCTATCTCAGCCCTGGTGGCATTAACCTGCAATCTTGGGAAGGTGGAGGCAGAAAAATCAGGAAGCCAAGGTCATCTTCCATTACACAGTGAGTACCAAGCCAGCCTGAGTTATTTGAGAACCCACCTCAACACCCCATTCCCATTTTGTTACTGTTGACAGTACTGATCTATTTTAATAATATTAGCTGTGTGTTTCTTAAATGTCTCATATTTCTCTATTTCCTGCATTGACTCATTGATCCTTCATATCATTGGGGTATAGATGATTATACGTTACTCTAGTTTTATATGTGAAGCATTCGAGACTCAGGGATATCAAACCTCAACAGAAACCAAAACCAAAATCAGCTAACTAACCACAACAGAAACCGCTGAGACCTGGGAAGGGTGTCCAACCAAAAAGACTTAGATTAGTGACTTTTCAAAGCTTCGAAAGACAGGCGCAAGTATCGCATGGGGAATCTTTTAGTCACTGTGACCAGATGCTTGGTAGAAACAACTTAGTGGAGGGGGATTTCTCTTGGCTTATGGTTTCAGAGGGATTAACTCATGGCTACATGGTCTCATGTACTCAATCAGAAACCATTGTGGTGTGGGTATGTAGCGAGGCTGCTATGCACTCCCTGATGGACGGGAAGTAGAGAAAAGGGAAGCCAGGAAAAATCTGAGTCAAGATGCAGTCCCTCCCCACACGCCCCAGTGATCTAGGTTCCACCTCTTAATTTCCACTCCCTCTCAATAGTGCCATATAGTAAGAGTCCATCAAAGGATTAGACCATCTACTATGTCAGAACCCTTGTGGTCTGATCGTCTTGGGATGCCAGAGGTGTGTGTGTGTGTGTGTGTGTGTGTGTGTGTGTGTGTGGCTAATCTTCTGATCATGTCTTAGTTCCCATAGCCACTGCACTGTATAAAGGTGCAAATTCTTCCTAACACCTCTCCCCCCCAGCAATGAGGCAACGCCTCTCTCAGAGCCCACAGTACTGCGCCATCCCCACATCTGATGGAAGATGGTGCTTGCTGCTTAAGTTTAACCTACCAAGGATGGTAGTGGAGCACCTGCCCCTGTTACACACTTGATGTGGCGATTGCTGACCCAGTATGTTCCAGTTAGACTGATTTCCCTGAGCATGGACCTCGGTCTTCTTTTGAGTTGTATTTTCAAATCTGAAATTTGAAAACTTCAGATCCATCATTCTTATTGCACGCCTCTGTGGACTTAGATTCTTCTGTGTTTTGATGGAATTACATTTGTGGCGAAATCTATAAGCTGATTTTAACGTGTTCATCAAAAGATTGAAGGCACCAATAATACATGAAACTGGGCTTATTTTTCATTAGCTGTCATGGGACTTTAAACCTTTTCTTGGATTTATTGATTTTATGTGTATGAATGGTTTGCTCACATGTATGGGCATGTATCATGTATGTATGTGCATCACATAAATGCCTGGTCCTCTTGGAAGTCAGAAGAGAGTACTGTATCTTATAGGCTGGAGTTTGGGATGATTGAGAGCAATGGGTGTAGATTTAGGGAACTGAACCAGGTCCTCTGAAAGAGCCACAAGTGCTCTTAACTTCTGAAATGTCCCATCAGATTATTTTTAAAAATAATTTTTATTTGCTATTTATTATTTTCAGTGTGTGTGTGTGTGTGTGTGTGTGTGTGTGTGTGTGTGTGTGCATGAAGGCACATGTGTTAAACCAGAAGACAGACATTTGGGAGATGATTTTCTCCTCCCACCGTGAACTTGGGAGACTGAATTCATGTGTGCAAGCTTTTAGGGAAACCACATGTACCTAGTGGCCCATCTTTTGAGATAAGAGCCCATGTAGCTCAGGCTGGTTTCGAACACCTGATTTTTCTGCCTACAGATCCCAAGTGCTAGGATCACAGGTCTGTACCACTAAGCCCAGATATGTCACCAGATAATTAAAGAAGCTGCCGATTCTGGAAATACTGGAAATGGGTGGCTGGAGGGCATGGGGGTACACGCCTGTAATCCCAGCATGTGAGAGGCTGAGGCAGAGGGATTGCTGTGGCTTTGAGGCCCATTTCAGCTACATAGTAAGTTCAAGGCACCTTTGATCTGTAGTAAAACTATGCCCTCCAAACTGAACTGAACTGAACCGAACTGAACCGAACCGAACCAAACCAAACCAAACCAAACAAGATAGTACTGATCTGTACAAACTCATTCAAGGTTTCTGTTACTTACTCCTCATCCTAACCGTGGGAGGTCGGTACTAAACAGATTCTCAGCTCACGTGCAAGACTTTCAGGCCCAGGGTGGAGGTGCCCAGCCTAGGTTAGAGCACTGACTTGAACCTCAGTGCATGCTTGCAGCTGTTCTGTGCCTCCGTCTCCAGCTCATCAGCCTTAGGATGTGCTGTCTGAGCACATACGCTTTCTTTTTCCAATAATATGCTTAGCACCACATGCAATTTGTGCGTGCACATGTGCATGTGTATGCATATGTGCGTGTGTGCATGTATGCACATATGTGCAATACACGTGAACAGTCATGCTCACCTGATATATGTTCATGTGATGGCCAAGGTCAGCATAGGCATCTTCCTCCATCATTTCCTACTTTGTTTTTTTGAGACAGGATCTCTCAATGAAGCCCCAGCTTGCTGTTTTGGGGGGACTGAGTGGCCAGTGAGCCCCAGGATCTACCTGTCTCCATTGCCCCAGTGTGGGGCGCTACATACAGATGAGCACCAGTGCGCCTGGCTTCAAATTCTGTCTGTTATTTATGTCATTTCCACCCATCTCTCTCCATCTGCCTAACTTCTCCAGTGTTCTTCTCTCCCCACTCAGGCTTCAAATTCATGACCTCTTCTCTAATTATGGTTACTGTCTATCTATCCATCTGTTGGTCCGTTCGTCGATCTCTGTCTCTCTGTCTCTGTCTCTCTGTCTTTCTCTCTCTCTCCCATTTAGTGTTGCTCTTGCATGTGGTTTAGGGCTGAGCACTTAGGCTTAGATAATCTACCAGGGGGTGCATGCCTAGAGAAGATGGATTACCACCCTCTCAGCAGCCATGGATTGACTATAGCTCTTGATCTAGGGGTGGGACCTTGTGAACTCTCCCTTGGGTTGGCATGTAGGCTAGTGTTGTCATTATGCAGGTCTTATTCAGGTAACCATGCTATTGAGAGTTCATGAGTACTGCATCCTTGTCTGGTGTAGAAGACACGACATAGCACTCAGGCATCCCGGTCCTCTGGCTCTTACAATCTCTTCACATCCTCTCTTCCTTGAGGTTCCCTGAGCCTTAGGTATAGGGGTTGAGATGTAGACTGAGTCTGTTGCCCTGCTTCTTATATGGGTGTGTGTAGAAAGCACTTTATCCACTGAGGCACGTCTTTAGCCCACTTACAGTGCTTTATTAACTTAAAAAAAATAGATTATCTTGAGAAAGGGTCTTTTGTAGCCCAGGGTTGCAGAGGCTGGCCTTGAACTCCTGATCCTCCTGCCTCACCTCCCAAATGCTAAGAGAGATTACAGGTGGGCTATACTAATACAGCTTCTATTAATCTTTTAAAATCTTATTTTTCTTTTGGCCCGATCTCTTTAGTAATCTTTCTCTGGGCTTCAGGAAACCATATTCTTTTTGATTTGTCTTAGGACAGGATCACACTTGCAGCTCAGGCTGGTCTGGAACTGTGTAGCTCAGGCTGGCCTGGAACTGTGTAGCCCATTCTGTCCCCAAGCTAGTCTCAAACCTCCTGAGGTTGCAGAAAGAAGGCAGTTTTGACCCACAACACTCTGTAATTCTGTGATGAACACGTGCCTTTCTTTTTAAAGATGAACTCTGGCAAGGCATGGTGGTACATTACCTATATGGTGAACACTTGGGAGGTTGAGGCAGGAGGATGCTCCTGGACATATAACAAGACTTACCTTAAGAAAGAAGCAAATCGGAGCTGGTGAGATGGCTCAGCGGGTAAGAGCACCCGACTGCTCTTCCGAAGGTGATAAGTTCAAATCCCAGCATCCACATGGTGGCTCACAACCATCCGTAATGAGATCTGGCGCCCTCTTCTGGAGTGTCTGAAGACAGCTAAAGTGTACTTACATATAATAAATAAAATAAATCTTTAAAAAAAAGATTTTAAAAGAAAGAAGCAAATCAAAAGAATCCCTGGAAAAAAGTGGATACTGAGGCCCATGGCTCTGAAATCTATGAGCAACTTGAAGCTCATTTGGTCTATATATTCAGATTTTCTAAATTTCATATATCCATGCAGACAACTGAACAATGAACACCTCCACCCACAGCTGCTACATACTGACTGTTCATCAGTGTTTGGCATGGCGGTCTTCTACGTGATGCCAGCACTCAACCCTCACCATCTCTTTTTATCTTCTCAGTGCTAAAAGCACACACTATTATTTATTGTCCACTTTTCACAGTAAAAACAATTGAGGTTAGACTTGTGTGATGTAAGTTGCTGAACGTGACGAGCTGCTGAGTGGCAGAAGTAGGATTTGATCCTGGGTCTGGAGGGAGACCTGTCCATCCAGCTTGTCAAGTCACTTGCTTCTTTAGAGGGATTGACAGATTTACTCTGCAGCATGTCTGAGCAGTGACAGATGACCCAATAGCACCTGGATGGCTGGAGAATGTAGTGTGGCCCTGCTCTGTGCCAGGCTGGAGTTCACATCAGACAGACCTGTCTAGCTCCAGAGCTTCTGGTAAACCCTGCGCCCTTCCCCCCCACAACCCCCTGGCCTGGACACAGTGAGGGACATGGAGGGGTCAACATCATGCTGGCTTGGGCTTGAGGCTGATCTGGAGCCCAGTACTCTCTGGGGGGGGGGCAGGGTGCTAACTACTACTTGGCCAATGCTCGCTCTGGAGGGAAGCAGGCAGCTGCCACCACTCCTCAACAGCTCCCCCCACTAACCCCAGCCCTGGGTGACCTCCAGATACCAGAAACTGATGAACTGACTATATCCAAGCAGCACAGGAAATGCCTTTGGTGCCTGTGGTTTCAGATTTCCAAGATCAGAATTATAAGTCGAATCTATCCAGACATTCGCATGCCAGTGTTTACACTAGGGACAACCTCAGCGAACCTTGCTACTTCTTGGTGGGCTGCAGGATCGTGTCTGTTTGTGAGGTGAGAAACGAGGTCAGAGGCAGCGAGATGAAGGGCCCGAGGCCATGCAGAGCTAGGGCTGGACCCCAAACCCTGCTGCTCCAAACTGCTTTTGTTCTACCAGATCTGTGAAGCCCCAGGGTGACTGGGACAGGCCTGGGGAAGGAATGGAAGGGAGGAAGAAGCGAGACAGCCACCTCTGTCCTCTCTATGTTTTCTTGCTCTCTTGTATCAAGATCTTGTAGAAGAATAATTTGAAACAAGGTTGCATTGCCAATAAAGTGTTTTTGGAGGATCCAAGTTATTTCTTCTTCCCTGGGAATAAGGTCTAAGCAGCTCCTGCCACCTCTGTTAAACCCCCTATTCTGTGCAGGAACAAGAAGAGGTGTTTGGGAGAATGTGACTAGTTGCAGCACGGAAACACACAGTCCTGGAGACACAAGCAAAGGAAGTGTAACTTTAATGACACTTTGTCAAGTTCTTAAAAAAAAAAAAACATTGCTATTACATTGTGTGTGTGCTTGTGTGTGTGTGTGTACATAAGCCCAGTGGTGTAATGCATGGGAGGAGGTCAGAGCATAACTTGCCAGAGTCCAGCCTCTGCTTTACCTTGTGTATCCCAGAGATGGAACTCAGGTCCTCAGGCTTGGCAGTGAACATCTTTACCTGCGCAGTGTCTTGGTGGCCTTTGCCAAAATCTTAACCCCAGTCACCCATCTATAAAAACCAGGACTTGGCTGAGATAATTCTGGTTCAGTGTAGGATACTTGTGTACCTTGGGTGTTGTGATTAATTCAGGAGATCCTAGATAAGGGACCCTAATTGTCTGCAAATGATGTGTGTGTGTGTGTGTGTGTGTGTGTGTGTGTGTGTGTGTACTTTTTGGAATGGCCTTGTCTATTGTTTTTCTGGTATTGACTCCTGCAAGGAGTCCTCTGGTTTCCACATCTGTTGTGGCACCTGAATACCTCTTTTAAATACATAAAATAATAAATAAAATTGTAATCATAAATATGATAATCAAAACAATGTCACTAATAATAATAGTCTAACCCCTTCTGGTCTGCCCCAAAAGAAAAGTCCTAGGATTTGATCAGACCTGAAGGAAGAGGAAACGCAAGGCTCTCCTTCACAAATCACTCAAAGGCGCACAGGAGAAATGATCTTTAATATTTGACTTGTTTTCCGACCCTATCAAAGTGCCAGCATTGACTGGAGAGCAGGGAGGGGCTTGAGAGGTACAAAGTCAAGAAACAAACAACACACCTAGACATCACCAGGGGGCACACTAGCTCTGCCTCAGCACACGCGTGCGGGCAGGCCTCACACACGCACCCACGCAGCCCACACGTACACCAAACAGACACACGCACATGTACCCACAGATAAATACGTATAGAGGAACTCATTTTATGTATATACAGAGAGAGAAGAGAGAGAGACTTAAGTCCCGGCCGGCGTCGAGGGGGCCCCCAGGCTCTCAGCATGCTCAGCCCAGCTCTTCGCTGTACCTGGCACCCATGCCTCTGCCAGAAAACCAGCTGCCCCTCTCACCGCCCCCTCCCCCCCTTGTCCCCTTGAGACCCTGTGTCTACTCAGGACTGACACTTCCCCCGCACGCCCTCCCGCCTCCCATGATGGCGTTCTTCCCCCCCATGTGTGTGTGTTGGGGGTGGTGATGGAGAGGGACCCTAAAAGTGCCCGGGCGCCAGGGGCATGTTGCTCTTGAAGCCCGGCTGCCCGTTGGCCAGGTCAGTCGCGGTGTCGCAAACCCCATTGCTGGCGTCGCCTTCGGTCCCCGGGCTCTCAGGCTCGCCCAGGAGCTTGAAAGTGAAGAGTGGCCCGGAGTCGAGGCGGCCGCGGCGGCCAGGAGGCTCTGGCAGGCTGAGCAGCGCCCCAGGTTTCCACTCGGGGAAGGCGCACAGCTCCACGGGTGGCTGCGTTCCACGACCCAAGTAGCCCGGGCTGGGCGACGCCGAGGGCAGGGTCCGCTGGCTGCCGCTCATGCAGCTGCCGCTGTCATCCAGAGAGTCCTTCCGCGACTGGGACCTCTCCAGCGAGCCGCCACGGGTCCACGGCCGATAGGTGTAAGCACAGCCTCCTAGACGGCGGCGGCGGCGGCGGCGGCGGCCACCGCGGCACTGGCACCCCAGGATACGCATGAAGGCGCGCTTGAACTCCTTGCTGGAGCACGGGTAGATGATGGGGTTGAGGCAGCTGTTGAAGTAGCCCAGCCAGAACACCACCTTGAACACAGCGTCCGGGGGCTTTAGGGTGGAGAACAGGGAGCCTGAAGGGGTGCAGACAGAAAGACAGACAGCAGTTGGTTAGTACACGCTCTACTCAGTGTTCTACTCTCCTACTCTGTGCTCAATGGTAGCTTTGCCACCCTTGGGCCTCGTCTCAGGTAATTTTTTTTTTTTTAAAATCCTGGATGGCTAGCCTTTCTCATTTTGAAACGAACGAATTACTCCAGGGCCGGGACAGATGTTCATTGCTTAAGAGGCCTCGAGACTTTATCACAAAGACCAGAGTTTGGATCTCAGCACTCCCACGGAGAAATTCCTAATTGTCTCTATCTCCAGCTCTAACAGAGCTGGCATCCTTTTCTGGCCTCTGTGAACACCACACACGCACGCACACACACACACACACACACACACACACACACACACACACACACACACAGAGCCAGGCATGTTCACTTTTGATCCCAGCATTTGGGAGGCAGAGGTATGGTGATCTCTGTGGGTTCAAGGCCAGCCTGGTTCCATAGTGAGTTACAGACTTACAAGTAAGTAAGTAAGTAAGTAAGTAAGTAAGTAACAATATAACAATAAAGAAAGAAAAATGAATGAATTCTAACTCAGTAACTTCCCTCTGTTTATGAAATCTCTCCTGATTTAGGTGAATTGCTGCCACAGTCCTGACTGTTAGGTTTCATAGGTCAGTCCTTAATCTGTCTACCCATGAGATCCCCCCCCCCACCACCAGACAGGGTTTCTCTGTATAGCCCTGGCTGTCCTGGAACTCACTCTGTAGACCAGGCTGGCCTTGAACTCAGAAATCCACCTGCCTCTGCCACCCAAGTGCTGGGATTAAAGGCGTGCGCCACCACTGCTCTGCTAATCCATGAAATCTTAAAAACCATCTGTTGTAGCACACCTCTTTGGTCTAGGCTGCCTGTGTGAGGTGCTTTATCTATAGTATCTTATCTTTCTCAAAAGCTTGGGAAGTAGGCACTGAGATGTTCCTTTAACACAAGGCAAATAGGAGCCATGTTAAAGACCAAAAATGCATACCGGGCCTTGAACGATAGACGAAAGCAACTTAAAAGACTTGAAGAAAATCTTGGAATGAAGAAAAATTACTTAGTTCTTCAAAAGGATGATCCAGAAGTCAAAGATAGGAGAAGTTATTTATATTCTCTCAAACAGCTAAAAGGTTATTTAGAATATAAGAAACACTCCAGCAAGAAAAAAAGAGGTGAGCACGTAGCTTGTGTGCAAGCAAGGCCTTGGGTTCAAGTCACTAAGCCACGCAACTTGAGTTTGAGTCTTGGAACCAACATGAAGGAAGGAGACAACAGATCCTAGTTTTGGCCTCTGACCTCCACGTCTGCTACACCTCAAATAAATTTTAAAAAATTAAGTTAAATTAAAATATCTATATGGTGGCTCATGCCTTTAATCCTAGTGCTTAGGGGCCTGAGGTAGGAGGATTGCTAGAAATATGGGTCATCCTGGAATACGTATTTCTAGGCCAGTTTGAGTTTCAGAGTCAGGTACAAAATGAGAGTCTGTCTAAACGCAAGCAAAGAAACAACTCCCTCCTCCACACCCCACCAAAATCCGCAACAAAAATCTCCCAGTCAAGCAGGTAACCAGTCAAAGCAGCAAAACAACCCCCATCTCAAAACAACCCCCACCTCAAAACAACCCCCACCTCAAAACAACCCCCATCTCAAAACAACCCCCATCTCAAAACGCAGACAAAAGTGAGAACTCAAGAAGAACACAGACTTCCCAGGAGCAGTACACCCAGAGAAGAAAAAGTGGATAAAGAAAATAGGTAATTCACATGGAGACAAGATGCTCAAAGTCTCAGGCAGCCAAAGACATTGAAGTAGAGGCCATAAAGAGACAAACCATGGCCTTTAAGATGATGGAAACATTAGAAGGCTGCTGAATAAGGCCATGGGGACATAAGGAGGTCCTGGCTTTCGCTGTTAAGGGCACAGGCAGTCTAGACATTTAGGAGAAGGTACTGGCACTACTTGTTTCAACTACATGTGTGTGCACACAATTGAGCTGGGCCATTTTGTTCCAGGCCAAACCTTACTCAAAGAATTTCACACCGGACCATAAGGTGGCATCCAGGAGGATGCTTTTGACAGTGTTGCTTGTGGTCACAGAGAATAGGAGAAAGCCTGGGGAAGAGGAGAGAGGAGGTGTATGCAAAACTGGATAAAGGGTAGCACTTAGGTCTCAGGATAACAAACTTACAGCAGTATGGAAAGAGTCTAGATACACCGTTTCTTTCCCATGGTAAAACATGCAAAACTGAGCGAGATTTATGAATGATTTCATTTAAGTAATTCGACAAACAACCATATGTGTTTTGCAGAAACACTTTGAAATTAAAAAACACATCACAAAACGATATGAGACACTTAATGTTTGCCTAGGGGTGAAGGCAGATGGACATGGACTAGAAGATGGGACCAGAAGGAAATAAATCAGTAAAATAAGAGAGAGCATGGCACAGCCTGATGACAATGAGATGCTGTGATCTGTGCACATGATTAACTTACCCTCTGAATGTGAGACCCTAAATCATTTCATGGCAGTACCAAATTAAAAACAATTTCTAATTTAAATATAGGCAACTGAGACCTGGATCAGGTAAGTGGGTTGTCCCTGGCCATACAGCATGCCTGAAATTAAGCAGGCATTGAGCCTACACTTAATCTAAATACATGGTATATAATACAGAAAAATCACACTTTAAATTATTTTGAGACAGGGTCTTGGTATATAGTCAGCAACAAAATTATTTTTGAGACAGGTCCGTAGTCAGGCTATACTCAAACATACAATTCTGCTATCCATTTTCAGGATTTTCTATCGAATTTATTTATTTACATATTTAAAACAATGTGTCTGTAGTTTACAGACCATTTTGTACTTTAAGTGTGTTTTCTAACCCCACTACCCAGCCTGTGACATACGGTCTTTCATGTTCCATCTTCTGTGCTCTGCCACACTGTGGCCTGACGTCTGGATAATCTAATAATCTTTATATCTAACTTGTTGAATGGATTGAGTACTTTCAGGTGGTGTGGATGCTTCTAGAATCCCCGTCCTAGGACTGGTGAGGTGGCTCAGTGGGTAAGGCTGTTTGCTGCCAAGTCTGATAACTTGAGTTTCTTCTTCAGGGTTCACAAGGGTGAAGGAGAGGACCAACTTCTGAGAGTTATTCTCTGGCTTCCACTAGCATGCTGTGCCCCACGAATGAACGAACGAACAAACGAACAAACAAACAAACAAACAAAGTTCAATAAAAAATAAAAACAAAACTCCAAGCCCCCCAAATTCCTTCTTTAAGCTTGGGTTGTGCTCACATTCCTTCTGAGGACACTTCACCTTCTTGGGGTCAATTGATGTAAAAGTAACTCTTATTCTCCTGTAGTGATTGTTCTTTCTAAGGCTTATTGTCTTGGTCTGTTAACCTAGGCTTTGTCCTGGAAACTTGTAGCCTTCATACAATCTTAATTCTTTTTTTTTTTTCTTCAAGACAGGGTTTCTCTGTGCAGTTCTGGCTGTCCTGGAACTCTGTAGACCAGGCTGGCTGTGAACTCAGAAATCTGCCTGCCTCTGCCTCCCAAGTGCTGGGATTAAAGGCATGTGCCACCACGCCCGGCTGCCTAGATGCAATCTTATCTAACCTAGAGTGTTTTCAGCCTCTGAGGTTTGCTGCTGAATAGATTCCCCCCTTCCTAGTTCTTTCTGAATGCTGGCTGGCTGATTCAGCTCAGCTACTCCAGCTCCCACTCCTCTCCAAGCTGACTGATTCAGTCGGACTTCTCTCTCAGCCTCTGACTGAACTACTGTTTGGTCTCAAGCACACTCTAGTAACCTGTTCTCATCTTCTGGCTCATCCTGTCTTCACCCTTTTCACTCTTCAACCTGTCTCTGTAAAACCTCTCAGTAAAAACTGCCTCCCGCTTCTCTCCCTCTGCTCCGCTTCCTCTTACATTGCCTCTCTTTTCTCTCTCTTCTCATGAGTGTTGGGCAGGTCCTATTCTGTCAAACCTTTCTCTGACTAGTCACTTCGTCTGTCACTCAATTAAACATCACCTTCAAACATGGGTGTTCCCTTCTACAACTTTGCCTTTATTGTTTGGGATTAAAGGTGTGTGCTAAGGGCAGGGCCATATCACAACTAGAAACAGTTTTGTTTTATTTTGTTTTTTGTTTTTAGTAAATAACACAGTCTCAGGGTTCAAATATCCTGCAACAGTTTGAGGTTCGCCCTATTGTTGTGGGAAGTTGTAATTCTTCTCAGTTTAGCAAGTCAGTAGTTCTGGCTGTTACGGATTAGCTAGGCTCCTGGAGCGGGACTAAGTCATCCAGGAGTTTCTACCTGGAAAGAGTACTATGCATACCCATGTGTCAATGCTGACTGACATCTTTAAACTCTGGGGAAAAGTGAAAGTGGGTTACATTCTAGCTGTATGTTGAGACCAATAAGGTGTTGCTTCATGTTTTAATTTTGACAAATATTACACCATCACTCAATCCAAAAATAAGGCTTTGGATTAAGACACTGTGAACATGACAAGACCCCTACTGAACTGTAGCTTATAGTAAATGAACATGAAGCATCCTGGCAGGATGAGATTTATGTCTTAGGCTATGGGCATCTTTCCAAGACCGATTCTGAGGGGTCTAGGAAACAAGTCTTGACGACATAGGAAAAGGAACGAGAGTGATGAATATTGGAGGCCTATGTATTCCCTTGGGAGGTATGTGCTGATGAGAACAAAGACAGGCAGCATGTCTTGTTGCATGGGGACCTTTAGGGACCAGTATGGTGGCTATGGACACAATGTGACCAAAGACGGGAAGGCTGGAGAGCAACACAGCCTATTTTCTGAGGATAAACCTGTAACCTCGCCTGGTGTCAAGCCTGTTGAAGATGGCAGTGAATTGAGCAACAAATGGATGCTTCTTTTTAAGGACTACACAGAGCACAATACGGCTAACAGCAAGTGTTCTCCAAAGCCATCATCTGCACTGTGAGTATTGTGTTCAAGGTTCCGTGCTGAAACTTTGTTACAAAGCACCCTCCTAGGGCCATGGCCTTGTAAAGTCTAGGCAAAGACCTGAGGGTGGATTTTCTCATGCAAATCTGTAGCCGTGTATTATTTATTCCTGTGAGCATAAGGCATTCTTTCCTCTCAAGATAATTTGGGCAGTGTGAGAGATGACTAGAAGGCGGAATTCAAATGACCTGGCCTGGTGTCCGGAATTGGCTGTTGGACTTTAGAAGTGTTCAGGAAGCCTGCTACTTTCTCATCTATAAAATGGGAACAGGAACCGTTTCATAGAATCTTCTTTTGAGTACATGAGAGTATCTATGTACATGGGGTAAGGTGTAGTGGCACACATTGGAAATCCTAGTTCTCAGGAGGTGGAAGTAGGAGGAATAGGAGCTCAAGGTCTTTGTCAACTACATATCCTGTTTCAAGGTCAGCCCAGGCCACAGGAAGCCCTGTTTCAAAATACCACCACCACTACCACCACCACCACCACCACCAACAACAACAACAACAAAAATAAAACAGAAATGATAAAAAGGAAGAAGTAAATGAGAAAATAGAAGGAACGAGAGTATCCATGTAAAATCCTTATACCATCTGACACTTTAACCTGATAACAAATGATGGGTCTTTTGAAACACACATGGTCCTCATATCAGCTGGAGGGGGATCCCAGCTCTTGTAAATAAACAAATCTGTGACTTTGCGCTTCTATAAAATGTTTGGAGAGATCTGCATGTGACCTACTCGTGGCCTCCCATGCATTTTGCATCCTTCCTTAGGTGACTGATAACAAATCAATAACTCATAGTATATCGCATGATATAAATGACACACAAATGGCTGTTATACTACAGTGTTTAGGGAACAGCAAGGGGAAAAAGTTGCATCTCTTGAGTACAGCTTCGACTTTTACCTTCAAATATCTATGTAAATTTATTCATTTGTTTATTTTTTGTGCTAGAGGCCACATGCCAAGGAGTAGGAATACTGTTCAAAGGGCGTCTTTGGAGAGTCAGCTATCTCCTTCTATTTTGTGGATCTGGCGTACTGACCTCCTGTAACCATGCTTGGTGGCAAGCCCCTTTGCCCACCAAACCTTCTTCCTGCTCTAATCTTAATGCTTTTAATTCAGGGTTGGTTAAACCCTTTGGATGCAGGACTGGAGGATACAGAGGGCCAACACAGCCTGTCCGGTCTTCAGCCTCCACCAGGAACTCTGCTCTGATCGACTCCAGCCAAGTCAGTGTGGTTTCTTTATCCTGCACCCTGCTGAACACATACAGGCTGGTTCCATATGGCCACTTCGTTGCTTGTTAATATTGTCAAGCCACGTCACAGGGCTGGTTGAGGCCTCGTTCACTATCTAGATTGTAAATCCCTTCTGGACAGGAAACATTATTTTCATTTTCCCTCCAGATTTATATATTTTCTTATAAAAATGATAATGCGGAGGTAAAAATGACCGGTTACAAAAATAAATGTATAAAAGAATAAAAATATCGTTCTCCAGTCAAGTTCAGAGGACCAGAGTTAACAGTTGTGGTTTTCTTCTGTGATTTTTTTTTTCCTTAAATGGGTCCAACTCCACATCTCTTTCCCTAAATTGCTTGGCTCAATCACTTCTCCTTGTCTGGGTCTATATCGTTTCTTCACCCCCTCTACTGCCACGTCACATTCCGATCTGCATGCATAGTAATTTATTTAACATGTTCCCTAATGCCAGTCAATCACGTGATTGATTTCCAATATCTAACTGTTCCAATCTGCAGCGATTAAAAAGCCTCAGGCACTCGCTCTCCTCACATCTGTTCCTGTAGGCTAAACTCCCCTGTGAGGATCCTCTGGGCCAACTGTACTGTAAGCTCTGACAGCTAGCCGCATTGGCTTCTTAAGGGCTGTCCCAAGCTTCCCTCCTGCTGGACTGTGTGGTGTGACATCCTCCGTACAGTGCCACTCTGGGTTCCTGTAGCTGTTCTGGTCTTTCTTGTCCCCTTGTACTGTGTACTGTTTTCCTGTCTCTTCCTTCAGACCCTGGCATGGTACCACCTGCTCTCCAGTAAGCACTGTTTCTAAGACAGAGCCTTCACTATTCGACTCTGGCTGTCCTCCAGCTAGCTGGGAAGCATACAGACTGGCTTTAAATAGATGGTCCTTAGTCTCCACAGTGGAGACATACAGGCATTCTCCAGCATGTTTGTGTCCTGCAGTGATTTCTTCTGTTGTTTGTTAACTTTTAAAGACAGAGTCTCATGTAGCCTAAGCTCATTATGGGCTAACTGAGGGTGACCTTGGACTCTGGATCTTTCTATGTTTACCTCTCAACGGCTTACAGGTGTGTGCCACCACATCCAGCATCCTCAGAAATTTCTGACAGGGAGTCATGTGTGTGTGTGTGTGTGTGTGTGTGTGTGTGTGTGTGTGTAATTGTTTCAGGGGTAGAACCCTGAATATCCTTCCTGATATATCGACTTTTTATACTGTCCCTAGGGACCTCAGGTTCTCATCAGTAAAATGAAGTTAGTCAAAGCAACTATACCCAGTGTTGTTTAGGATTAAACTAGATGCAACTTGTTAAGTCCATAGGGGCAGGCTGTAAACCAGGTCTCTGCCCCACAATCAACTCCAAAGTAATAGTCATTTGCCATATACTAATTATTCCTGTACTGATGGTTCTTGTAATTTCACCAAAAATCAATCAATCAATCAATCAATCATCAATCAATCAATCAGTCAATCAAATAAACAATAAATAAATAAAGAGGAAAAACTGTTGGGACCTATGTTTGATATCGTTACATATAATTTTGATTTAATTATTTTCCCATCTGGGGCTTCAGTTTCCTTTCTTGGATTTAGTACCTCTAGCTGAGTACTTAGTATCTGCATGGCAAGCACCCTTAGTCACTGAGCCATCTCCCCAGGCCAGAACTATACTCTTGAGAGAAGGTTTTATTACTCGTTGAAAATATGAATCATTTGCTATAAATGGAAAACCATGGTTAAAAAAAAGAGATAGAAATACAACATCCTTAGTACCTTTTGGACTGCTCCGGACTGGCAGGCCTGAGGCGGGCCTGCTCTCCCTTCCTCAGAAAGATGAGGTCAGTACAGGTAGAGATGAGTTGACATTTTGACCTTAAAGCGAGAGGCATTCCTTTTTGAGGGACCTAAAGTACTGAAAGATGTGGACTGAGACCCCCTTCCTCCTTGGGAAGCTCAGTCCCTGGTACATAGTAGATGCTTCATAAATATTTGATCAATGACTGAATATGTAATTCAGAGATCCTTGTGCCATTTATAGCTGTAATTTGAAGCTAACACGTAGGCCACGCAAACATACATCTGATTTGATTTGACCAGCAGTAGAAGCACTGTGTTAGGGACCCCATGGCCCATACTGATTTCCTCGGCAGTCTTAGGATCATGCTTTTTAAGCAGATCTAATGAGACAGCCCTCTGAAAGGGCCGGGGGTGTGGGTGTGAGACCTTACCACTTGTGTGAGGCACTTCTATTATTTTCCTCTACCTTCTGTTCTGTGCTAGGAGGAAGAGGAGGAGGAGGAGGAGGAGGAGGAGGAGGAGGAGGAGGAGGAGGAGGAGGTAAGGCTTAGATAAGAAGGGATAAAGTTGGGGAACAGATGTTATAGTAAACCCACCTACGTCAATTGGCTCTTAGAGACTTTGAGTGATTTAGGGAGCTTATGAAGTGTAAGGATCAAAGGCTAACACACCCAATAGGGCCCGTACAGAGAGAAGCATTTGTTAGTTGGGCATGTTCCAAGGAGGTCATCCTATAGGGTCTATTCCACAACTCTGAAGAGTAAACACTGAATACTCAACTTGCTGTGAGCCAACAACACTCAATGCAGCCCCAGGGCATCCTTGTAGAATCACAGCTACTTTTTAACAAAATTCTTTCTTTGTACCAATCACTGGGCTAAAAGCATGACCCCTTTTTGCCTATGTGGTAGTTAGTTTTAATTGTCAGCTTGATGCAATTCGGAAGAGAGCCTCAACGAGGGACTGTCTAGAGAAGTTTGCTCTATTGGCATCTGGTCAATTTGTGTGGGATTGTCTTGATTATATTAGTTGAGGTAGGTCCACTGTGGGTGTCATCATTCCCTTGGAAGAGGCTTATGAACTGTATAAGAGTGGAGAAAACGAGCTGAGTGCAAGTGTGCGCACGTTCATTCTCTCCCTGCTCTTGTCTGTGGGTGTGAATGGCTTCTTCTTGTTTCTGATGCTTTGGCTTCCCTGCAGTGATGGACTGACTGTATGTAGCCCAGAACTGTGAGCTGAAATAAACCCCCTTTTCCCCTTTTGGGTTACTTTTGTCAGTGTATTTTACCATGGTAACTGGATAAGAAACTAGGGTGATTCTTCATCTCACCATCCCCGTTCTTAGGACAGCTCCACTTGGCCATGCAATGTCAAGCTGCAAAGGATACTATTCTCACTGTAATGTACATTTCCAGCCTGCATTTCTGGTCTAGAGACCATGGTTATTCCATGCTGACAGACAGAAGCCCAGATTCTACAAATAAGTTCCCAGAGGTCACAGAACAGGTGGGAAGTAGAGTTTAGAAGTTGAATCTTTGAATCTAGGCAGCCTCAAATAAAGGCCTCGAAACCGGCAGAAGAGCACTCAGGAAAACAGAATATACATGTTGACAGATATAAAGATCGGAAGAATAGACAATGAGCACCTGTCAACACTACTTATCCTCAGGCAGGGGAATTGTGGGTGAACTTTCCTTTTGGTGATTTTTGGTGTTTTCCAACCCTTCCCCCATACAAACTAATTATGGACAAAGTTAAAACTCAGAAAAAAAAATCCAAACAATCCCACAAGATATGTTAAATCACATACTAGCTAGTTTAAAAAATGATCCTATTTTGTGTAATTCTCACGACAGCTTGACTATCAAAGCTGGATTTGTCACTGTGTTAAAGATGACACTATAGTGTCACAAATATAATGCGTTACCTTTGGAGCCTGTAGGAGATCCTTGTAGGTAAGGGACAGAGACATTGAAAGGAAATCTTTCACTGCTGACCCTAGAAACCTTCACTGTTAGTCCCAATGTGCCTATACTCTGCTGACCTTATACCATCACTATGGGGATAAAAGGGGAGGGGTGTCTTTTTTTATTCTTTCCACACTGCTCACTGTGTATACCCAAAAGCCTTTACCTAGCACTGGCGCAAAGCCAGAACCAGTGAGTATGCTTGCAGACGGCTAGGAGGAGTCATCAGGGTGGCATCATTTATTTGGTGTACAGAGCACCAATACTGACCACTGGTTTGTAGCCTCCCGATAATCTGTGACATTCAGGGGCTCTTGGATAATAAATTCAGATTTAACTTATTTCACAGTTATCATCAGGTAAACCCATGATCTCAGGGGAGCCAGTGGGAGGTGAAGCCAGTGGGAGGTGAAACCAGTTTGATCAACTTGTAAATGGAGTGAGGCTCTCCCCCCCCCCCCCCAATTCTCTTATTAGCAGTGTGTGACTACACCTTCATCCAAACTGCGTCTCCCTAGCAGAAAGAGTCTGGCCCAGTAAAAGCTAGAAAAATATAAAACGCTTGCTAATTCTTTCAGCACTGATTCTGTAAAAGGAAGCCCTCCTGGATTTGGAAACCCCCTTTGAGGTTTTTCCATCCCCATTTGCCGAGATCATAAACTCATCCAGCAAATATAATGTCTTTGGGGCCAATAGACTCATGTTAAGTTTTAAAACAAACTGGAGATAAGAGTAAGCAGGGTAGCCGTTTAGAGTAACTGGTTCCTAAGGTAATCATTGACTGCCATGTTTACAGACATCCTCTGTGGAGATCCTTCTGATGGCTCAGCACTTCATGAGTGCTTCTCTTCATGTTCTTAAATACTAGATGGGTCCCCCTTCACCAACAATTCCTTACCACCCAGAACATTCCAAGTGCCTTCTCTGTCCCTACGATGCATCCTCTGTCACTCACTACCTTCATTCCAGTTCTCTGGTCTATCCCTCGTCTTTGTCTCTAATTAGAATGTGAACTTCTAGAAAAGAGAGTTTGGGTTTGACTCTTCTGTCTCTCTTTGGAGCCTAACATAGGGCCCAACAAGTTATGATAGGCATTTTGCTAACATACATTACACAGATAGTAGTCAAGAATAAACATAATAAAATAAAAAGCATGTTAGCCCTTAGCTATTCAAAGAAGTAAAACTTCTGGATAAGCAATACTCAGGCTTGTGTTAGAGATGCAATATCTGGCTGGGTGGTGGTGGTACACACCTTTAATCACAGCCCACAGAGGCAGAGGCAGGTGGATCTCTGAGTTCCAGGTTTACAGAGCAAATTCCAGGATGGCCAGGGTTACATAGAGAATCACTGTCTCAAAAAAGAAAAAAGAAGAAGAAAAGAAAGGAAAAAGAAAAAGAAAACACAAAAACCCAAACCCCAAACTAAAACAAACAAAAACCAAAAAGCTCCAAAAATCCAAAAGAATAAAAGACAGACAGACAAGCATATACTGGTCTGAGGACATGGCTCAGCAGTTGAAATGCTTATTGTACAATTGTGAGAATGGGTTTTCTAATCCCTAGAATCCACACACATGTGACCTGCCTGTAATTCCAGCCCTTGAGATGGAGAGAGGGTATACCTAGAGACAACCGGCTAATGAGGCTAGCCATGAGTGAGCTATTGGTTTGGTTAAGTTATAGCACCTCAATGAGTAAGACAGAAGAGCGATGGAGAATAATTCCCAGCACCAGTCTGTGTCTCTACATGTTCTTGTACATGCATTCTCATATACATGCCCATGCCCATATGCACACACACCCTTGCACATACAAACACACATACATGTACACATGCACTCACACACACATCCACATACACACATGCCTGAATGTGTGATTGTATACACACACACACACACACACACACACACACAATCACACACATACACACACATACACATGCCTGCATGTGTGCTTGTACACACACACACACACACACACTCTCACATGTACAAATACACACACATACACACACAATCACACACATATATATACATACACATGCCTGCATGTGTGCTCACATACACACTCATGCTTATTCTCACACATTAAAAAATACACACACATACATACACAATCACATACATACATACACATGCCTGCATGTGTGCTCAAGTACACACACATGCTTACTCTCACACACACACACACACACACACACACACACACACACACACACACACACACACGGGAAAAAAACATAGAATCTTTGATCCAGTGCATCAGACCTGCTTCTCAGCAAGACTCAGAGGTGAGAAATACCATTCCAAGCCACACTGAGGTACTTATTTATTTGTGCAAGTACACATACGCACTCAATTGTCAAGACTATAGGTGCCGCTCATAGAGTCATCCATTCAATGACGATGAGATCTATCTCACTGGAACCTGCTCTTAGACTAGACTGCCCTCCCACCCACTGAGCTCCAGGGCTCCTTCTCTCTTTTCCTCCTCAGCAAATGCATGCAACCACTCCTGACTCTTTCGCGTGCATGGCAAGAGTCCAGCTAAGGTTCTCATGCTTGTGTAGGTAGCAAGGACTTCGCTGACTGAGGCATTCCTCTGCGACTATTTTATTTCATTTTTAAGACATCCTCTCATGCAGCCCAGGCTGGCTTTAAACTCACTTTGTAAAACAAAGATTAAAGAAAGAAGATCATGAAGCTGGGAGGAAGACTGGGGCGGGGCAGGGAGGCTAGAGGAAGTTGGAAGGAGAAAAAAGTAGATAGATACGATCAATACATATATAAATGTATGAAAATGACAGAAAAAAACATTATTTAAACAACAATAGCAACATCAACACCCCGCCTTCAGCCGGTGCTGAGGATGTCCTTGAATTTTGGACTCCTCTACTCTCGACTTCTGAGTCCTGGAATTACAGGCAGGCACACCACGCCTGTATAAGTGCATTGAGATGGAACTGATGTTTGCATGCATACCAGGCAAGCGCTCTGCCAACTGGGCTATAGCACCAAGCGTACAAATTTATTTTTAAGATTTGTTGTCTTGTGTTTCTTAGTTCTCAGGGAAAAGCATGGGATTGGTTCCCTTGTATTCAGTTCTCTTATGGCCCCTGTCGTTAGTAGGATAAAGTTCAAACTGCTTGGGCAGGAATTTAAGACCCATTGAACTTGGCTGCAATGAGCTGAGCCTCTGCCACATCCTCTTTCCTTCTACTAACGCCTGCTGTCCACTGGCCTGCGATGGCTCTCCTGTCCTGCCCCTCCTTTCCAGACCTGGCTTGGTTGGATTCCTCCTTCTTATAACTACTTTCTTCTGGGGTGTGAAAACAGGCAGAAACTAGCACAGGGAAACTCTAAGATCTGGGTGGTGCCGGCAGCAGCTGGCAGCAGTCAGACAGGAGGGATGGGCTCTGTAGTCTCAATTTACACAGGTACATATTGGGCCCTGGGCGTATGGGACTCATGTAGTATCACAAGCAGCATTGAACTGATGGAACTGACACTCGGTTTCAAGCATCTGACTGGCCTCAAAGCTGGACATGCTTCCACAACATACAACAATTATTTTTCTACTTTAGCACATTTCTGGGATAAGGGAAAGCCAATATTGTTTACTTACATCTTTTTGTTTTAATCGTTTTTTTTTAAACTTGAATCTTCTTAATGTTGTATGCATTACATATTTTCTGTTTAACCATTAAAAACCTGTGCATGTATCTAGAAGCCAAGAGGTCTGGAATTTCAAAGGAATTTCAGCTGCCAATACTGGTTAAGCAGATAACTTAGCATCATATGGTTTCAGGGACCCACAGCCCCACTGAGTCTCCTCTTTGCTTACCCACAATAAATCAGAGAGTCCTCAGGTTAAGTGTATCTGCTGTTTCTGCATGTGGATAAGTACACTTGAGTGCAAGGACTCTTGGAGGCCAGAAGCATCAGATGCCCTGGAGCTGGAGTTAGAGATCCCTGTGAGATGCCGTAAGGATACTGGGAATTGAACCTGGGTCCTCTGGAAGAGCAGCAATTGCTCTTAAGCACTAAGTAATCTCTCTAGTCTCTCCCTCTCCCTCTCCCTCTCCCTCTCCCTCTCCCTCTCCCTCTCCCTCTCCCTCTGTTTTGAGACAAGATCTCATTCCATAGCTCCAGGATATCTTGGCTATTATTACATAGCTCAGGTTGTCCTTGAACTCATGGCAGTTTGCCTGCCTCAGTCTCTTGAAAGACCAGAGTCACAGTCAGGCTCCATCACATCTGTCTTTTTTTTAAGCTTTCCAAGTACTTGTCTTTCTTTCTTTCTTTCTTTCTTTCTTTCTTTCTTTCTTTCTTTCTTTCTTTCTTCCTTCCTTCCTTCCTTCCTTCCTTCCTTCCTTTCTTTCTTTCTTTCTTTAATTTTTTATTACCTCAGATAATTTTTTTATTAGATATTTTCTTCATTTATATTTCAAGTGCTATCCCATATGTACCCTATACCCTCCCCCCGCCCTGCTCCCCTACCCACCCATTCCCACTACTTGGCCCTGGCATTCCCCTGTACTGGGGCATATAAAGATTGCTTGACCAAGGGGCCTTTCTTCCCAATAATGGCCGACTAAACCATCTTCTAATACATATGCAGCTAGAGACATGAGCTCTGGGGGTTCTGATTAGTTCATATTGTTATTCCATCTATAGGGTTGCAGACCCCTACAGCTCTTGGGTACTCTCTCTAGCTCCTACATTGGGGACCCTGTGTTCCACCCTATAGATGACTGTGAACATCCACTTCTGTATTTGTCAGGGACTGTCAAAGCCTCACAGGAGACAGCTATATCAGGGTCCTTTCAGCAATATCTTGCTGGCATATGCAGTAGTGTCTGCATTTGGTGGCTGATTATGTGATGGACCACCCGGGTGGAGCAGTCTCTGGATGGTCCATTCTTTCATCTAAGCTCCAAATTTTGTCTCTGCAACTCCTTCCATGGATATTTTATTCCCCATTCTAGGGAGGAATGAAGTATCCACACGTTGGTTTTCTTTCTTTATTTTCTTGTGTCTTGGAAATTGTATCTTGGGTATTCTAGGTTTCTGTCTTTATTCCTCTTTTTTACATATCCAAATGAGATCCACTTACTTCCCTAACTGAACCTAGCTCAGTTCTCATCTCTGCCTTGACAGCTTCCTTGACTGTTCCAGACAACATCATTTTAGTTTCTCAGAAGCAGAAACCATAGTACACAGGTCAACATAAGATTCCATTGTTTACAGGTGATACTTTCGATCTCTTTAGGCATCTTATAAACTCTTTACAAGATAGGGTCTATGTTTCATACTGCTATCATGGGCTGGAAATATAGTCAACTTCTATTGATTAACTGTTGATTAATTGGTGTGCCTATTCCAATGTCCAAGAGATGATCCTCCTGCTGACAGGCCAAAGTGAAGAGTAGGTGGGTGGAGTGTCACTACAGCATGTGAGGGGGACTCTTCCAAATTCCGTGAAGGTTCTATGCTTTGACTTCATGGGAAATAGTGTTTTGCTCTGCGGAAGACTTTCACAGATTGAGCATTGGTGAGATTTATGGGGAGGCAGCTATAAAATTTTATAAGGGGGTATAAAAAGAAGACACATATAAATGGTGAGACATAGCTTGCTTTTGAACAGAAGTCCCTATGCACTATAGATCCATTTCTCCCCAGATTCCTCGGAAGGTCCAAAACAACCTTATTAAAATCCCAACAAGTTTTTGGGGGAGGTAGGTTTTTTTTGTTGTTGTTTGTTTTGTTTTTTGTTTTGTTTTTTTTCGAGACAGGGTTTCTCTGTATAGCCCTGGTTGTCCTGGAACCTCACTTTGTAGACCAGGCTGGCCTCGAACTCAGAAATCCGCCTACCTCTGCCTCCCAGGTGCTGGGATTAAATGCGTGCGCCACCACCACCCGGCATTTTTTAAAAATCAAATAAACATATGCATAATTATTAAATATAAAAGAATAATTATGAGAAGATGTCCAGGAAATTTGAACAAAATTATGGATGACTTTGGAGATGAGTTAGCTCATTGCCTGAGTATATTAATTAATGCTGTCCATAAAATATGAGGGCAGGAAATAAGGAAAAGGCAGAAAGATCCATAAAGTTATGCAGTTTAGGTAAAGAACCAAATACCCAAGAAATTTTACGTGTCATTTCAATGCTTTCAGGAAAAATAGATTATTTGTAAATAATGTTGGGGCAATTAGAAAGAAATGAAATTGGATCCTTACTTCATCCATTTCTTATACACAAATAAGCTTGTAACAACTTAAGATTGTAAGTATTCGAAAACCCCATTAAAATACTAGAGGAGATCTGGGCCTGCTACCACAGATCTGTAATGCTGGACACTAAGGAGGTTGAGGTGGTAGGAGTTGGGTCACAAGTGGTAGGTTTACCTGGGCCTATGGGGAGGGGGGTCTCAAGTATAATTCCAGCTTAGACAATTTAGTGAGTCCCTGTTTCAAAAACATAAACGACAGCAGCAACAACAGCAGCAGCAACAATAACCACAACTACAGCAACAACCGCAACAACAACAGCAAAGAAAAACTAAGCATGGGACTGAAAATTTAACTCAGAGGTAGAATTCGTGCCCAGGGTACATGAGGCCCTAGTGTGATGGTTTGTATATGCTCTGCCCATAGAGTGGCACTATGAGAAGGTGTAGCCCTGTTGGAGTAGGTGTGTCACTGTGGGTGTGGGCTATGAAACTCTCATCCTAGCTGCCTGGAAATGAGTATGTTAACAGCTTTCAGATGAAGATGTAGAACTCTCAGCTCAGCCTACCTGGACACTGCCTTGCTCCCATCTTGTTCAGAGACTGAACCTCTGAACTTGTAAGCTAGCCTCAATTAAATGTTGTCCTTTAAGACTTGCATTGGTCCTGGTGTCTGCTCACGGCAGTAAAACCCTAACTAAGACACTTAGTTTAGTCCTCAGTATTGAAAAAAGTCAGAAGAGAATATACATAAATATTTTAATGGTTTGAATAAAAGAAGGATTTTAAGGTGTAGCAGAATTTCAGGACTGCTAAGGAAGAAATGTAGATGATGAATTTTTTGAGGTATGTTTATAAGATCATAGATTTTATTTATTTATTTTCTTACTTTGGGGAACAGGATATGGTTTTGAACTTTGTGTACTGCCCATGATGGCCTTGAACTTCTGATTCTCCTGTTTCCATTTCTCTGAGTGCTTAGATTATAAGCAAGCATGACCACATAGGGTTAGGTGGTACAAGGCAAAGAGCCAGGACTTCATGCTTGCTGGGTCAGCACTCTTCCAATGGAACATGTCTCCATCCCAAAGGCTGCAGATGTTAAAACCAAAGATGTGAGAAGAATTGAGAGAAATACTGATTTTGTTTTTGTTTTGAGGTGCTGGGGAGTTGAACCCATGGCCTTGGGCATGTGAATCAAATACTCTACCATTGATCTACATTTCCAGTACAAGAGAAATATCTGTAACTTAAGTGACAGTAAAAGAAAGGACATCTCGGACACAGCAAAGCTCTCTTTGAAATCAACCGGAGAAAACCAAATCAGTAGAAAACCAAGCAAATCAGATGGATAAACAAATAGGATCAGGACAGTGGTCAGCTCAGGAATTCGTGAAAAGTAAAATTCTTCTGCAAATTAACAACACGAAATATTTGAGCGCTAACAGTTGAGATGAGAGCTTAAAAAGTGCTCTGGGGTGGGGGAAGCGTTGGAGGGATGACTAGTAGATAAGAGCATTTGCTCTTCTTGTAGAGGACCAGAGTCAGCTGAAGTTCCAGCTCCAGGGAATCTATTGCCCTCTCTGAACTCATTTGGTACACACACACACACACACACACACACACACACACACAGAGTCTCACACACAGAGTCTCTCACACACAGTCACATGCACGAATCTTAGTGGGAGAAAGTGCCAATGTTCAGTTTGTGAAGGGTATAGGAGAGAAGATATTTTTTTGTGTGTGTGCTTCAGTGGAAGGAGTGACTTTGGGTTGGAAAAGTGGCATTACCTAATAAGATCAAATGACCATGGTTTCTGACTTATGTATGACACCCAGGAACTTGTCCTCTAGAAGTGTTCTTGAAAGAGAGCAAGATGAAAAGAGTAGGGAACCAAAGCAGTGCTCCCCCAAACTGAGAAATAACCCAGATTCCCAACAATGGGAGATTGTAAAATAAAGCATGCAGCCCTCATGCCGTGAAAAACCGTGTATTTACCAAAATGGTAAGATTGGTCTAAAGTGACTTACATAATAATATTAAAAAGAAAAAGGTAGCAAATTCTGTGAGATCATGACTACAACCTACTTTTTAAATGATTTATCTGTTTTATGCATGCAAGTGTTTTGTCTGCGTATGTGTGTTTATGTGTGTGTATTGTATGCGTACTTGGTGCTACCAGGACAGAAGATGGCGTCAGATCCCCTAGAACAGGAGTTAGAGAGGTTTGCAGGCAACCAGGGGGATGTTAGTAGTGGAACTTAGATCCTCTGTAAGAGTGACAAGTGTTCTTCATGGCTGAGCTATCTCTCCATCCCTAATCTGATTTTTATATAAAAACTCTCTTTCTCTCCTCCTTATTCCCCTTCTCTCTGTGTATACAGTGTTATATTTATTAAAAAAACAATCTGAATGACTAAAGACTGAATCGTTGATAGTGCTTATTTCTGAAAGATGGGCAGTATGAAAATTTTCACTTTTTATCTTTTTTTGTAATAAACAAATATTGCTTTGTTGGAGTGTGTGTGGGAGAGAGATTAAAATATAATGTGTGTGTGTGTGTGTGTATGAGTAGGAGTATGTGTGTGAATGTGTGTATGAATGTGTGTGAGTGTGTGTGAGTGAATGAGTGTGTGTGAGTGTGAGTATGTGAGTGAGTATGAGTGGTTGTGAGTGTGTTGTGATTGTGTGTGAGTGAATGAGTGTGTGCGAGTGTGTGTGAGTGAGTGTGTGTGTGTGTGAGTGTGTGTGTGTGAGTGAGTGTGTGTGTGTGTTGAAGTTTACACAGAAAGAGCCCATGGTGGACACTGAAGCCTGGCCTTGGCTTATGGGGTGTGAAGTTAGGGGTTGATGAACTCCCAGGGTCTCTTCTCACTCTGACTCAGCCTTGTGCCCACCATTTTGAAATGTGTCTGAAGTTAGCAGACAAAGTACCTGGTCTCTTTGGCCCGAGTGTCTTTGAGCCAAGAACAAACAGGCCACCCAGCACTTGATTCTTCCTTGCAAGGTGGCAGATGAGCCTGTCAGCAGGCTGAAAGGCCCACGTGTCTCCGATGAAAGGCTCCACAACAGATCAGGGGCAATTACTGGCCTTGGGGAGCCAGATGGGAAACTAGCCAGATTGGACCACTTAGGCCATTAGGCTCCACAAGATGCCTTTCATCCCGTCTCTCAGCAGCTGTTGGCTCATTTGAGTTTTCTTTCTGACTCATCCCTTTGTTCCGTCATTTGGCTGGTAGGATCAAACTTTTCCCATCTCCAAACTCGTCTTCCATGTTTAGCTTGGCTCTGGACCCCCACGTGGCTCTGTATATCTCTGTTCCACCTGTTTGGCCCCATCTGGGACACACTGCTCCCTCAGGGGCTATGTCTGGGGACCGCAAAGTCTTTGTCATCTGGAACCCTCCGTGCTCTTTGACTGCAGTGTGAGTGACGCTAGTTCCCGCTCCAGGGTGTCCTGCCATCTCACCAGAGCCACCTCTTGCTTTCTCATGTCCTGAGAGCCAAACGCGTTGCTTGGCATTGTGAAATTTTATATAATGAAATGATTGTTCTTTTGAGACCTGACTGAGAGTCACTCTCCAGGTTCTAGAAAAAAAGAGCTCATTCTGGTTCTTAGACTAAGTCCGTGAGCATGCCCTAAAATGACTCTGGGTACTGTGTCAGTGAGATAGTAGCAAAAAGTTCTGGGTGCTGTTCCACGGAAGCATGACTGTGAATAATAAGAATGCACGGTGCATTTCAGAAAGCTGGAAGAAAGGAGTTTTTGAAAGTTTTTATGGGAAAGAAGTGATCAGAGTCGTATATGGTGGTTTATGCTTGTAATTTTAGTACTCTGGGGACAGAAGCAAACGGGTAAACTTGTGAGTTTTAGGCCAGTGGGGGTACTTAGTGAATTTCCATCTCAAAACTAGGAAAAAATCCCAGGAGGGAGAGATACGCATCAGTGAAATGCACTTGCTGCTCTTGTAAAGGACCAAGGCTCTGTTCCCAGCACCCACAGGGTGGTTCAAACCATTCGTAAATCCAGTTCTCCAACACCCACGAGTGCCAGGCACATGCACAGTGTATGTACATACATGTTAGCAAAACATTGACATGTATGAAAAATAATAAATCATAAAAAATATGCAAGAGAGGGGGAGGGAGGAAGAGAGAGAAAGAGAGAAGGGGGGCTAATTTAGTCTCTGAGGAGATAACCATGTTCTCTACAATTTAGAGATTAAATAATGTATAACTGGATCAAAGTATCCATTGTATCCCATTACTACAGACTTTATATTTTTATGTTTCATTGAAAAAACTCAACTAAAAAGCCCCTGAATTTCCTGATCTTTATCATGGTTTAAAGGCTGCTCACAGACGGGCAGTATTCTGGAGGAAAGGGCTGGGAAGCAATTCCTTGCTTGGCTGGCAGATACTCGTAGGATAGATACAGAGATGGGTGGCTGTGCTGTGGCCACATGAGAAGAATTTCAGAGAATTTCAATGACTGAATGCATTCTATTTGTGTTATAAATAAACATGTTATTTGTAAATGTGTCACTCGGACATGGTTAGCAGGAGCTCCTCTTGAAAAGTAAGTGTGATTGTCTCCTAGGTCCCTTCTTCACAGTCTTTCAATTTAAAGTCCTTTTAATTTAAAGCATCAGGATTCCTGGGGGTTGTCTGACCATAGCTTGGCCTTTTTGCCTCTTTGTTTCCAGTTTCTTGATGTTCCTCTTGCTTTATCCCGTGTGGCAATGGTCCTCCAAGAGAAGAATCTCTCATACCATGTGCAGTGCATGAATCCTGAACTTCATAGCTTACAACCATAACTCTCAGTATGATGGAATTTAGAGGTGGAGCCTTTGGGGATTCAGTCTTGAAGGTGGAACCCTCAAAAAATAAGAATAGTGTCCTCATAAATAGGACTCTAGATGGGCAGGAAAGTGCTTGCTTAGTATATATATATATATATATATATATATATATATATATATATATATATATATCAGCCTGGCTTCCATCACAAACATATAAAAATTAGGTGATCTCCAGAGAACTCGCTTACTCTCCATATGAGGACAGCACAGCCAAGCTGAAATCTGGAGGAGACCAATAAAAAGAACTGGATTGTACCGATGAAATAAAAACCAGAAGTCAGGGAGGTGGCTCAGTGGTCAAGAGCACGTGTTGCTCTTGTAGAGGATCCAAGTTTAGTTCCTAGTATGCATGTGGTGGCTCATAACCTTCAGTGACTCCAGTTCCAAGGGATCTGATGCTCTCTTCTAACCCCCACAAACACCAGACATGCATATGATGCACATATATATGTACATTGAGGCAAAACACACATATAATGAAAAAGTAATTAAAGAGAAACAGAAACTCATCTTTAGTAAAAAATAGACAAAACTAACAGTTCTGGACTATGGTTCTTTCTTGGAGCAGCTTGAGGGGACTGAGACCCCAAACACATAGGAAGATGATGCATGCTGGGCTACCTGATCTGCTCATCCCTTCCCATCTCTGTTCTTCTGTTGTCTCTGGGAGGTTTGAATTATTATTATTTTTGAGACAAGGTTCTATGTAGCCCCAAACTTACTGTGTGGCTAAGAATGGCCTTGAACTCCTGATCTTCCTCCCCTGACCCTTATAGGCACTGGGGTTATATTTCCCAAATGGGCTTTTGGATGTTGTTTTTTGGACTGACAGTGTCATCAGGAAGTCCCCAAACTCTGCTCCACTTTGCAGTGAGCCTCAATCGAACATCCCCTAGATGCCTGCAGCTGGTTGAGCATTTAATCAGGGAGATTAATATTGATCCTGGAATCAAGGAGATTTCGCTGATTATTTTGTTCAGCATTCCCAGGCTTAGGAGGTGAGTGTAATAATTATGTGTAGTTTACATATTAACAACAACAACAATAATAGAAAACAACAGCTCAGTTATTAAGCAAGTTGTTTAAAACTGCACAGTGGCAAACATGAGATTTAGCTCTACCCCGACTCCTTGAGTCCAGACCTTCCTGATACGTTGATCCTTTAATACAGTTCCTCAACTTGTGGTGACCCCCCATCTATAAAATTATTTTTTTTTTGCCGCTACTTTACATCTGTAATTTTGCTACTTTTATGAAACATAATGTAGATAGATGCATGGCTTTGATGTTTGACCTCTGTGAAAAGGTTGTTCAACTCCCGAAGGAATTGTGACCTGTAGGTTGAGAGTCACTGGTCTAGAGACTTATATGCCCTGTGGACCATTTAGTCTGGGAGTGTCTGGGAGAAAACCAGAAGTACTGGTTGCACATAGGGAAGGAGAGACTTATGGAAGTTTGGGAAGGAGACATTCTTGGATGCTATTGCTTTCAAAACATGTTTCATCTTTGAAAGTGTTGATGAGATGGGTTGGAACGGTAGGGCAGAGTATCTGCTTCACCCGAGGTGGCATAAGAGCACTGAATACATGTGTTTCAGTGTAGCCTGTAGTCTAGGAAGGCCATTTAGCTCCTGAGAGGAGTCTGAGTTCCTGATTTCAGAGGTAGAGAACAGGTACAGACTCTCATAATAGTTAGAAATGGACTCGTTCTTTGTGATGGTTAATATTGCTTATCATCCTGACAGAGCATAGATTCACAGAGAAAATCAGTCTCTGGGCATGCTTGCAAGGGGTCATTTAGACTGTTAACTGGTGAGAAGACCTACCCTAACTGGTGGCAACACTGTTCTTGGGTTCTGGACTGAATAAGATGGGGAAAGCAAGCTGAGCATCAGCATCCATCACTCTCTGCTTCCTGCCTGTGGATGCAGTGTGACTGAGCAGCCCCAAGCTACCTGGTGTCCTAATCAACAGAGCCCTGGCATGGTGAGCCAAAAAAAAAAAAAAAACCCACTCAAACATCCAGCTGCTGTTGTCATAGCAACGAGACAAGTAACTGATACAGTCTTCATGACGAGAAGATACTGTTCTGATCCAAAATAACAATAAAACAATAAAATCAGTTACCATTGACTGAGAGCAGGCAGGTGACAGGTGCTCTAACTGACCTCATTATGCATTATCCTGTTCAGTACTCAAAACGTTATATGTGGGAGCTACCATTAATTGTCCCCATTTCACAGATTTTTGAAAGTTTCTTTGTGATTGGAAGATTTGGACTTAGGGCTTCGTACATGCTAGCTAAGCACTCTCCCATGCGGCTATACCCCCGGCCCTGTTTTCACCTTTTATTTTGAGACCAGATCTCACCAAGTTGCCCAGCTGCCCTCAAATCTGTGATCCTTCAGCTTCAGCTTCTTGAATAGCAGAGATTACAGGCCTATGTCACCAGGCTCAGCTAATTTCACAGATGTTAAAGTTGAGGTTTAGTAGAGAGTTAATCTCTGCAAAGTCAACTGAACGATCTTCTGTTCCCGTCTTCTGTGGTTTCAATCTATGATTCAAATACTAAGGAATCAAGTACCCTAGAGAAGGTTTGAAAAGTAATGTGAATTGGTGCAACTACCACGGAAACCAGTGCGGCGATATTTCTCAAAACACTAGAAACAGGTGAATCACACAACTGAGCTCTGCCTCTCTTGGGGATAGATCCAAAGGACTCTGTTTTTCTGATATGGAGACATATGCTCAGCCATGTTCATAGCCCCTTTCATATTATCTAGGACATGGACACAGCTTAGATGCCCATCTAATAAAAAGGTGGTATCTATATACAGTGAAGTCATATTCAGATGCAAAATAAAATAAAATAAAATTGTGGAATTTTTAGGTAAATTGATAGAACTGGGAAACATTATACTGAGTGAATTCATCCAGATCCAGAAAGACAAACATCTCATGCTCTCGAACTCATGTGAAGATCCTAGTGTGAAATCTTTAGACTGTGTTTTACCTTGGGGTATGTGTTGAACCAAAGGGGATACATAGCAAAGGGGTCACTGGTGGAGATGAGAAAGAGAGAGCTTAAGGGAGGTGGGGGATGGTAGAACATGGGGAAGATGGAGAATATAGTTAGGGAGGTTTAAGTAGGGAGACGGATGGGAGGGTAGGGTATAGAAGGGAACCGGGAAGGGAATAACTCACACTAAGGATGTCTGAAAAAGCCAAATGGAAACTTCCTATTTTATAAGCTTGTTGTCCCTCCTCCTTTCCAAATATTCATATTGGCACAGAAGGGTTGAAATGGATTCACCCTACATAGAGGATAATACTCCTTCCAGAGACATAGATTGACAAATAAAAAGTCCAGCGTCAGGTGGGGAATAGTATCCCTTGAGCCGTGGTCAGAAATGTCCTGGCGAATATCCTCCTCTGCCCCCCTCCCCTCAAAAAACCCAACAATAGTATAGATGATTACCACTGATCTTGGTTGCCCACGAGAACTCTATGGTAAAATTCCATGTTGAAGACACCACACACTTTGTATGTGAGAAAGCACATGGAGAAAACAAAACAGGCAAAGAGAAAGAAGAGAGAACAGGGTGGACATGTAACAGTAGGCATTTGGGAGGTGGAGGCAGGAGGATTAGGAGCTTGAGGCTTTCAAAAACCCAAAACAAAATGTAGAACAGAACCCACAAGGGAGTGTATGTAAAGAAGAGGGGAAAAAGAGCCACGTTAGGGTATGACCACTTGTTTTCAGATAACCTTTCTTCTCAGGCAAGTTGAGAGAAACTATTTAGAATTAAAAAAATCATCTTTCCCTCATCTAGACCTCGCAGAGTGAGGTGCGTAAGAAGGTGTCGAGACAAGGGACGGTTAGGTGGAAGCTTTTTCTGCAGATTGTGGCAATGGCATGAAAGAGAACCAGAGGATAGCAAAAGGCGTGTCTGTAACAGTGGGGGAAGCAAAGAGAGATGGAAAGTCAGAACTAAGCCACTGTTAAAAAGACCCCCTAAACCCTTGTTCCCATCACATTCTTCTCATACTTTTGATGCAGATGAAAGGGTCTTAAGTACAATGAGACCTGAATGGTGGCTGTGGTTGGGTGGCGAAGCCCTGGCATTTTGGATTTTAGTCTGAGAAGTTACTACATTCTGTTTCCTGGTGGTCTGTCCTTCCTGTTCAAGTGTGCCATAACTCTGCTCTGGGTCACTCCAAAGGGCTTACTTCAGCTTGCTAATTCTTCTGTCTGCTTCCTTCCTTGCAGTTCCAATCAGATGTTCAGCCCGAACCTGACAGTGTCACCGAGCCTCAATGGCTCATTCTGAAAAATGGTCCTATTTCTTCCAGAGGTGCATGCTGACAATGAGGGCACACAAAAAACTCCACCTGGCTGAGTAGCAGTGAGGACAGGTGACCGGCTGGGCTCTGGTCTTCATTTTTCCTAGTGCCTCTAACCCACTGATCGATCCCGGAGAGATGATGCAGTCTCTGAGGGCTCTAGGATAGTTTTGCAAATGCCAAGAGTAGGATGTGAGGAGAGGCCAGTTAAAAGCCAAGCACGTGAGCAAACAAGTTTGGCAAGAGCATCTCAACTCATTCTTCCGAGGTCGCCGACACGCATGAATGGAAGCAGGCTAGCCCATCTGCTCTGTGCTCTCACTGGCTTGGGAGAGGACAGTATGACCTTAGGAAAAAGCCTTGACCTGGCCACCTGCCTCTGCGTGGCTAGTGCTCCTTTTACAGAGCCAGGTACTTTATTCTAGTCTCTTTTGATCTGCATCTCTACCCTATGGATTTGTTAAAAGAAAAGGACAGTCTGGTAAAACCAGCATTTGAAGACTGGGTTTATTAGCCCCACTTTCTGTTTTACTTTCTGTGATGTTAATGCATCAAGCGTCTAAAAAAAAAAAAAAAAAAAAAAAGAAAGAAAACCACGGTGTCTGTGAAACACTGAGAAAAAAAGCATCACCTGGTGCTCGGATGTACCATTTCTTTGTAACTGTTTCATAGCTTCTATTAGGCACTCCAAAGAGCCCTGTACTAAAAAAAAAAACGGTAAGGATCATTGATTTAAAGGAAATCACTGTTTCAATCAAGAGCTAGGCTGTCCACGTGCAGGACCACGCTCTGAGAAGCCTGGTTTCCATTTCTCTAACAAACAATTCCAAGTTAATAGTGTTGGTTAGGATGCTGATGAAGGAGACTATTGTGCCCTGATTTTGGAAGTATAAATTGGTTCATGATTTCTGGAGGGAAATTGAGAGAGATGGCTGAAAAGCTTTAGAATAGGATGTACTTGAGCTCTCTGGAATGGCAGTTCTGAGAATGTATCTTAGCAGCTACTGTTGTTAATATCTGGAGTCAGATTGACAGGTTGGAATTTAGAGTTATCGTGTCTATCTCTGTAGGGGACTCAATCCCTCTAAACTACAGATTACTCATAGATGAAATGGAGATATTATCTGTCTGTAGAAGTTCTTTGGAGGGTTAAATGAAAACATACGTGTGAAACATGTTGTATTCACCTAAAGCATGAAAATCCAACAAATAAAAACCCGTGTAAAGGAGAGACTCAATAAATATTAATTACTATTTGCATATAACGATTTGATTCCCATATTACTTCTAATGACTAAAGTTGTAACCAATCTCAAATATGTACCATGAATAATTGTCCTAAAGACATATGGCATGTAACTAGTTAAGATTAATGAGTTGAGTATGATATTCTCTCCTTCCATTGCATGGGTCCCAGATATTGAACTCAGGACATCAGGCTTGGTCACAAGTGCCTTTACACGGGTTTTTATTTGTTGGATTTTCATGCTTTAGGTGAATACAACATGTTCCACACGTATGTTTTCATTTAACCCTCCAAAGAACTTCTACAGACAGATAATATCTCCATTTGGGATATTCATTGGGCATGAAAGAATCAAGTTGTTATTAATGAGGAAGCTTCCTATTTGAAGTCTAGTTATCATTGACTGAAAGGTTCTATGCAGGCTGTTGTGGGAAAAAGCTATCAACAGTTGTGTCCATCTCTGAACCCCGTGAAGAGCAGTAATGACCAGTGTGGTGTGGATACAAGAGTGGCATGAGGTTATGGAGGTAGCCAACGGCTTTCTGAAGTGAAGTACATTCCAGCAGAGGACATCGTGCTTGGTGCCAGAACCCATGGATAAGACGCTAACAGGCATTAGAGGTGAACCTTCTAGTTTCCTAACTCTATATGTACCAAACTGCTTTCTATAGTTATCTCTCTGTACTCATGTATTAGTGCAGTCCTCAGACCTCAGTAGAGAAGTCTCTTTGTTCAGTGGGAGGTGATTAATACAGAAACACACAGCTGATCCAAGTGCAGATACTAAATGTCAGTGGTGGATTCAACCATACATGGGACATCTCCCAACACCAAGGTGTTGGGACCATTGTGTGTAAGAGGGAGAAAGAAGATTGAAGGAGCCAGAGGCTTGGGGGGACTGGAGTTAGTGTCCTCTGTATATGATGGGACTGCTGTCTTGATGAATGCAACAGTTGTGCCTGCTTGCCCATGATTTGCACAAGATCAAACCAGTCATCATTGTAGCATGGAGGTAGAGGGGCTCTGGAATCTCTCCCTTATCTGAGGAACTATTGGTAGTTGATGATAGCTTCTAGAGGAGGAAGATTTGGTTTTCTTGAAGGGTGTGGCCCTGTTAGATCAACAACACATTCGTGAGTATATGGGCCCAAGTTGGAACTGGTGGGTTGTTAATAAACAAATTAAAAGCTGGGCAGTGGTGGAGCATGCCTTTAATCCTAGCATTTGGGAGGCAGAGGCAGGTGGATTTCTGAGTTAGAGGTCAGCCTGGTCTACAGAGTAAGTTCCAGGACAGCCAGGGCTACACAGAGAAACCCTGTCTTGAAAAACCAAAACCAAACCAAACCAAAACAACAACAACCACCAAATTATAAAAAGGGGTCATGAAATTGGGAGTGGGTAGTGAGGTGGAGTGGACCTGAGGGGAATTAGAGGAAGGACTCAGGGGTAAATATGATAAAATGCTTTGTATGAAACTCTCAAAGAGTTAATGAAATTGGTAAATATATTGTATTAAAACATTTGCAGTGTGGAAAGACACTATGGAGGTTACAAGAGTACTTGTATGATATTCCACAGAAAAATGGCTTAGTAAACATTCTAGGCTTTTTAGTAGCTTTATTTGGGGGCATGGGCTTTTGTGATCTTCATCTTCCTCCTTTCCTGAATCTTTTAAATTTTCTGTAATGAACACATGTATTTTTTTTTCAAGAGGACAAAACTGACTTAATGAAATCATTCTATGAAAAAATGATGACTAGTCACTCTTGAGAAATGTGTCATGACTGTGACCACTTTGGGGCAGGTTTTTTTCTTATATGAAAAATTAGAGTTTTGTTTGTTTGTTTGCTTGCTTGTTTGATGTTCATTTGAGAGAGGTTCTTATTGTATACTTTGAGAGAGCCTGGAACTCATAGAGACCCTCCTGTCTCTGTCTCCTGAGCGGTGGGATTAAATGTGTGTGCTACCATGCCTGGCTTAAAATTGAGTTTGTAGCTGGGCAGAATAGCACATGCCTATAATCCTAGGACTCAGGAGGAAGAAGAGACAGGAGGATCCAGAAACTCAGGTTCCCCAAGTCTGAGATCAGCCTGGGCTACACGAGACCCTGTCTTGAGAAACTGTAACTACGTTCATTAGGCAAAAATGCTTGTGGTTCAATTGTGAGTACATGACTTTGAATCCTCAGAACGCACATACAGGCTGGGCATATAGCATGATGATCTTTAATTCCAGTGCTCCAATGGGGAGATGGGAGGCTGACACAGAAGGATCCTCAGAGCTCTTAGGCTACCTAGCCTGGTACATAAGGCAGGGAATAAGAGACTCTCTCAAACCAAAAGAGTTTGGTCTGTGGCTCAGCGGAGAGTGCTTGCCTAGCAGACATGAGGTACCAGGTTAAATATCATTCCAGGGTACTGCCACCACCACCACCACCACCACCACCACCATTACTAATAAAAGAAAGGCATCAAACGAGATAGAAGGGGAAGAACCCAAGGTTGTCCTTTGACCTCCATATATATGTTGTAAGCATGCAGGATTGAATGCATAATTAAAAAGTAACCAAAATCAAGGGGCTGGAGGAAAGAGCTCAATTGGTAATATTCCTGCTTTGCAAGTCCCAAAGCCCAAGTTCACCCCTAGAATTCATGTCAAAAAATATCTAGGTATGAGAATGCACAGTTGCAGTTCCAGCTCCGGGATGCCTGGGCTCCTTGGGCTCACCGTCCAGCTATCCTAGCGCGTGCTTCGTAAGTTTGAAGCCAAGGAGAAATCCTGTCTTTTTTTTTTTTTTTTTTTTAAAGGGAAGATGAATGATGCCTGAGGAGCAATACCCAAGGTTCTTTGCTTTCGTATATATTCACACATGGGTAAGCACACATAAGTGTACTTACTCACACATGAGCGTGAGTAAATACACGCAACAAAATGAGAGTGGTGCCTTCTTTTCTTGTTGAAATGTAAATGAATTGTGCTGTCCGTTTCGTTTTGGAGGTAGCGGCTTGTTGATTGCCTGGGACGGGCAATTGAGCCCTTGATTCTCAGCTTCCTTATGGCTGCGGTTTCAAATAAGAAGGGGAAAAAAAGCATTGTTCAGGCGGTAGGTGCTACTCGCGGGGAAGCAAGACTCCTTCACTTTCATGGCTTTCACAAAACCGTCTGGGTTGTGAGCCCATGCGCTGCAGAGTTCCAGCTACCTGGACTTTGAAAAGGCACCCCCAGGCCTGGGCTGGAGAACCGTTGTAATGACCCTAGGGAACCTCATATGGATTGACGATTCCGGGGACCCCGGGGACCGTGATATTCAGCTGCGGACACTGGCCTGCAGTCAGGATTCCAAGTTTAATCTCTGTGAAACTGATGTAGGAGCATGGCTATGCTTGCTAATTGGACAGCAGCAGTGTAATTGATCAAATCTGCTCCTTTCGTGACGCAAAGCCAAAGAACTTAGCAACAGCTAAGATAACCACAAAGCCTGACTCCTCCCTGAGAAGATCCTGTTGCCAGTCTGAGTTGCCTTGCTAACTGCTGGCTCCTCTCTCAGTGACAGGCAATATGGCGCTATTGCAGTAGCTCCTGTCTCTCTCATGTAGTCCGATTCCAGGCTTGGACAATTTAAATAGTGCTCATTCATTCCTTTCCTGGATTTATGGCAAGCATGAAACTTCATCAGTCTTAAAGAGCCATTGCACTCTGAAAGGAAGCAAAGTCATAGCTGGGGTTCCCTACTGCATCTATGAATGGCTCTGCTGTTAATTGGAAAGCCAACGTATCAAAAAAGAGAACGAAAATGGAAAGCACTGGAGGAAATCGCACTTATCGCAGCTGCTAAGTATCGGGACCTGCATTTCTAGTCTCTTTTGTGCAGATCTAAGGAAGAGACACACAAGGGGTGGCTTTGGTTGAGTGACGTGAGCATGGGATTTGGGGGACCCAAAAAGCTGTTTGTAAGCTTTGCTGTTTGTGAGCCCAGAGAACCAGGGGCCATGATCTTATCTTTCAGAACCTTGGTTTTCTTATTGGTTGAATGAAGAGAATTAAATCAACCTCAAAAGGTTGTGAAGACTAATAAGATAACAGAGAAACAGCCAGCTCACATCTGAGGATGTCATCAGGGCTGTGTAAATATTAGCTTCCCACCCACGTCTTGCCCTCTGAAGAGAGCCCTGCAATCCTGTCTTCAATCTGTGTTTCAGGCTCGTGGGGAGTCTCAGGCTTACTTCCCATGCTGTTGGAGTTCTTGGTTTTTGGTTATTCTTCTAGACAAGGGTCCCCATCAACAGAGTTTGTGCCACATTTATGTGAGCTCTGATGTTGTTTTTTGAAACGTGGTCTCATGGGGTGTCTGAGTCTGGCATTTAATTTCTTGGACAGCCTAAGCTAGGCTTGAACTCACTAACTTTCTTCTTTGGTTTCCTTAGTGATGGGATTCTGGTATGTTCCACTTACCAGGATGAGTTCTGAATCTTAAGAGAGGGCTATACAGAATCCTGGAGTAGGATCTCATGCAAGGTTTGAAAATTAGCATATTTGTCATATTTTTTAATATGACAGTCTTAATATAAGATAAATGAATGTAAAATTAAAATGCTTTGGATGGCAGTATAGGAGAATCCCTGTAGAAGAGGAGATTCAGCTCTCACCGTAGAACAGGGGGAATGGGTTAAGTAAGACGGGGAGAACAGATTTGCAGGTCTTAGCAAACCCTGTGCAGATACACTGTAATGCTAGAGGTTGGCCTGACGAGGACACTGTGGCGTATTGATACCCGTTTCTGTCTCATTTTGAGGTTATTTATAGGGATGTGTTCACTTGGTTAAAGTGATATACTACGATCAGTATGCTCTTCTGCAGGCATTCGCACTGCAATGTAAAGTTAACCTAAGAAAAAAACAAAAGTTGGAATTCCTCACAAATCCTCGATCATGCTTTTTTTTTTTCTTAGTGATCCAGATTTTTCTATTCAAGAACAGAAGGCCATTTCTTCTGCTTGTACCTTTTTTTTTTTTTTACACTGTCTTGCAGCTGCTCTGAAACCTCTACCATCCATTTTCCTTTATCCTATAAGAAAAATTTGTGGCCCTGCCCTGTCCTTCCCTTCCCTTCCCTTCCTTTCCTTTCCCTTCCCTTCCCTTCCCTTCCCTTCCCTTCCCTTCCCTTCCCTTCCCTTCCCTTCCTTTCTCCCCCCTGCCCCGCCCTCTTAGCTTTCATAGCTCAGCGTTGTCAAGCTCACATAGGCAAAATTGATCTTCAGTTTCTCATCCTCCTTCTATCTCTTGAGTGCTAGAATTACAGATGTGCACAAACACATCTGGTTTATATAGTGTTGGGGACCAGGCTTTGTGTATCCTAGATGAGCACTCCACCACTAACTCTACTATATCCCTAGTCACCACATTGTAATTTTTTTTTGATAGTAGGTCTATATTGTAGTTTCAATGTAAAATGTTCTTCATAGGTACACGTGTTTGAACCCTTGTTTATCAGCTTGTGTTATTGTTTTGGAAGACCGTGGGACCTTTAGGAAGTAAAGAGTTATTAGAGGAAGTGGGTCAATGTAGGTGGGCCTTGAGGTTTTATACTCATCATCATTTCCTGTTCCACCAAGAGGTGAGAAGGTGGGGAGTCCCAGTAGCACATTCCTGCCACCTGGATCCACCTCGCTCCATGATGGAATGTGTGCCCTCAAACTGTAAGCCAAGGCAAGCCAAGGCAAGCCCTCCCTCTCTCTGGCCCTCCCTCCCTTAAGTATCTTTCTGTCAGATATTTACTCACAGTAATGATAGACATAACTCACACAGTGCCTTATTTAGCCCAGGCTACAAGTGTCAAATTTATGATTTTATGATCCTCTTGCCTCCACCTCCCAAATGCTGGCTGGGATCGTGGGCACTAGCCATGCCTAGTTCAATGAGGTCTTCATGCACAGAAGCCATATTACATTGTTTCGCCTTTCAAGAGCCCTCCAGAAAATTCTCTCCTTTCTTTAGAGAAAACTCAAACCTCTTTATCATGACATTAGGCATTAGGAGATGTCTGTGGCACCTTCCTATCTGACACAATCTGTAATTTCTCCCACCCCCCCTCTTCCCACTCTTCCATTTTATATGACAGCTACCTGGAACACAAAGTCACTTTAGGACCTTTGTATCCTTGGTGTCTGATGCCTGGAATGTTGTCTCCTAGAACCCTGCAGGACAGCTCCAAGCCAGCCCCACCCTCCTTCTCTCTGTTGTCTTTCTTGGATTTTCAGCACCCTGTCTCCTATAGCTCATCAGCTCATTCTTTTTTTTTTTTTCCAGACAGAGTTTCTCTGTGTAGCCCTGGCTACCCTGGAACTCTTCTGTAGACCAGGCTAGCCTTGAACTCAGAGATCTGCCTGCCTCTGTCTCCTGAGTCTTGGGATTAAAAGAGTGCACTACCACTGCCTAGCTCCTCTTTCGAGTTATTTAAGTCAGGTCTCAAAATATATATAACTGGGCTAAACTCACCTACTAACTCACTACTTTTTTTTTTCTCATATAGCAGCCAAGGCTTTGAACTGCTGCTCTTCCTCCATCTACTTCACCAATGAGTCTTTATTTATGTGTTTTGCAGTTGGTTTGAGGCAGGATCAGCTCAGGCTAAGTAGTCAAGGCTGGCCTCCTTCTTTCTCTTTCCTCACTAAGGCTTTTACAGGCACCTAATATTTGTCCAAGACTTTACTAAATAAAAATGTGTGTGTGAGTCTTGGGGTGTGTGTGGGGGTTGTGATTCTTTTGCTAATTTCATCTCTATAGCACCTCTTAACATCTGGATAGAGATCTGACTGTGAGGTCTTCACACAGCTCTCACTCTCTGAACTTCAGTTTCCACATCTGGAAAATGAGGCTGACAACAAGACTCTCCCAAGCCCCCAGGAGTCTTATGAAGATGAAAGGCGACAAGGTAGATGCTCTCCTTAGCATGGCCTGCGGCCAGGTGTCTGTAGTGTTAATAGTGAGCCTTTGGTGGACTTACATCCACAAGACACCTCTCTAATTCAGCTATCACAGCTCGAAATCATCTGTTATTAAGGGCATTTTGACAAAATGGTAACAAGGCCCATGTAGAGACTAGATTTCTCATCATTATCCTCATGTTTCTTTGGCTAGGTGTTAGGCGCCGTGTGGTACTGTGTGATGTGTAATGGTTGATGGATAGAGAGGACCCTGCTGCTTGGGATCATGGCTTGTAAGATAGGGGATCTTGATGGGAGGGACTAAGCAGCCCTGGGGCATTGCACCATGGTCTTGTGTGTGGTAACAGCACAGCACAACCATCTGTCCAGGAGATGGAATGGAGACTCTGCCTCCCTGTCTAGGAGAGGGCAACCCCAAGGAGGCTCAGAGACAGAGCTGTAACAAGTGGGGCTGCCTGTTCCTGGGGCATCCTAAATAAATTGCTATTTATAGAAATACTAACAAAAACCCAAACCAAAACGGGACCCGTCTCCTACATAAACAGGAGCTTGCAAACGTGGATGCACACATCGAGAGAGAGACGCTGAAGTAAACCAGCAAGTCTGGGACAAAAACTTGACTCAAGGACCTTAGAGTTACCTCAGTGGAAAGGGAGCTATCACCAAGCCTGAAGAAGAGCAATGATTCCTGAGAGTGTCCTCTGAATCATGAATGCTGTGGCAGGCATGGCATGTGTACACACACACACACACACACACACACACACACACACACACACAGAGGAGGAGGGGGAGGGAGAGTGGGGGAGACTGAGTAGTACCCTCCTGCTACCATGGAGCCACCTGTCACCATGTCTTCTCCATGATAGAATGGAGTTCTTAAAGGGCGTGGTGGCGCACGCCTTTACTCCCTCCCTCCCTCCCTCCCTCCTCCTTCCTCTCCCCCTTTCTGAATTGCCTTTTTTTTTTTTTTTGTCAGATATTTGGTTCATCAACGAGAGAAGTAACTTACACTACATCTCATATTAGTTAGGATGTTAGTTACTTAGGGTGCCCAGGAACAAACAGCCCGTGTTAACCTGATAAAGGAGGAGAGAGGGAAAGGGAGAGGGAGAGGGAGAGGGAGAGGGAGAGGCGCTACTGATTTGGAAGGAGGAAAAAGCTGGGGGATGAAAGTATGGATAAGAATTAAGAAGGGGAGGGGAGGGGTCGAGGGCATACGAATGAGGCCAGCTGTGGTAGTCATTCAGCTGCCTACGCTGGAAGAAACCAGAGCGGAATTTCAGCTACATGAGAAAGTGGTCTGCTGTGTTCTTTTAAAAATATTCCTTTCCCACTTATAACAGGAAAAAAAAAAAAAAGAAAAAAAGAAGAAGAAGAGGGGAAAAAGAAGCTGGTGACAAATCAAATGTCAGACAAAGCTCTTCCTGTTCCCAGCCACAAAAGAGAGAAAGGCTTCCTAAGTAGGTTACATGATAGATCCCCAATGCTCTCTGAGTTCAAGGTGCCAGAAACATACAGACATTGGATGTAGGTGCTATAAGGTTAGGGAAAGGTGACAGCTGGCCATATGGGCAGGAAACCAAAGCCCAACTCACCACCTAGAATGTCTGGAGTCAGGGCTTTAGAGCTGTTTGGGTTTGGTTGCTTACCAGAGCAACCCCCCTACGGGGATGTTTTCAACTCTAGAGAGTTCTAGGCTAAGTGAAATGTAAGGGTTAAGTCTGAAACCAGGCACAGTGGTTCACACCTGGGGTCACTGCAATTGGGAGGTAGAGGCAGGAGGATTGCTACTTCTTGACAGCCTGGGCTACAGAATGAGTTCAGGGCTATCCTGCACTACTGTTGGGCTATTGAGGGAAATCTTCAGCTAACAGCCAGGAGTAAATGATGTGGCTTAGGTACTTTTGTTCTTTGAAATTTCTTTATTATATTCCTGCACCAGAAGTGATCCAACTTCTATTTTCACTCTAATAAGAAAGCTTTAAAAATGTTAATTATACATGTAATAAATCAATTCTTGTTTACAAAATAAAAATGGTAGGTGCCTCATAACATGTATCCTTAGTTCCACTGCAGTGGTTCCTATTTTAGATGACACACTACTGGCTCTCCTGTCTGTAAGACTTTAGCCACTAAAGAGGTCACCATAGAGATTGACATGAGGGTGGGGAGTGGTAATCAGCTTTCCGCAGGAACTTTGCAGCTAAAAAGAAGCCTTTGTCACAGATGTCACAGGAAATAAAACCAAAGGCTGCCAGGCCTCCAGCCAGAGCTGTACCACAGTAAGGTTCAGAGACTTCTGATCAGCAGAGGTATGTTTGGTAAAGTTGGCAAGCTATGTAGCTCTCCCAAGCCTAACTGTTTATTCTCCTTGAAGGCATTCATTATTATTATTCTTATTGTATGCACATGGATGGTGTGTGTGTGTGTGTGTGTGTGTGTGTGTGTGTGTGTGTGTGTGAGCACGCACACACACGTGCCACAGGGACACATGGAGAAGTCAGAGGACAATTCTGTGGAATCAGCTCTCTCTTTCCGGCTTTTAGATAGATAGGTTGCAGGGATCAAACTCAGGTCATAGGTTTGCATGGCCTTTACCGGCTGAGCCATTCTGCTAGTCCTAGCTCACATGCTTACATAACTGTCTTTGCTGTTTTGTTTCTTATGATCAAAACAACACACATGTTTGACTGGGAAGCATGAAAGGAGAATAAAAACTACTGTAGATGCTTATAGTCATGGTCATATGTCCTGTGCACCATGTATATATTATTCCATAATCAAAGTCGAGATGGGGGTGAGGAGACAGGAGCTGAGCAGAGGGGCTTGGAGGAGAGGAGGGAGGGGAACCTGACATTGGGATATTGAAAAAAAAAAAGATTGCAAGAGCCAGAAGACTAGCTTGCCTCCTTGAGGCCATGTCTTCTAGACTTGGCAAGGAAGCTGCACCTGTGAGACCTCAACAGTATGGCTGCTTAAAGACCTGCCTACAGATGTCACCCATGCCATGCCATGTGGATGGAACAAAGGCCTCAAGTCTCCACTACTAGATGAAGGCAAGTAAAGGCTGGAGAGAGGGGGCAGGGAGGGGGGGGGGAGAGAGAGAGAGAGAGAGAGAGAGAGAGAGAGAGAGAGAGAGAGAAAGTTTCTTAAGGACAAGCTCCTTGATAGATTATTCAATAGTAAGTGGTTATCCTTAAGCACTTGTATATATACATATGTAGCAATAACCGTCAAATAAGAGGCCAATAAATTTTAGAGGAAGTGGGAGAAGGCATGGGAGAAGTTGAAGAGGGAGAGAAAAGGGTGTAAATGATGTATATTAAATTATTATTTAATCATCATTAAAGCATTAGTCATACATTTATTAAATATTTATCATGTATATATTATCAAAAAATAGGTAAAATGAAAAAAAAATCCAATGACCTTGTTAAAGCACGAGAGGGGGGGGGGGGACTTCGTTCAGGACCATCGAGATAGAAAGAGGGATAGCAGCAGTGGGATTTAGTGGTGGGGAGAGAGATGGCTCAGCTCCAAATACAGCTCAGGCTAGTGGGAGAGCATAGGCAGGGTGAAGTAGGTGGGGGGAGCGCTGAGAGTAAATCACCAGGAGGAAATGTCAGGTGGATGGAGTTGTGCCGCACTAACCTATGTAGGATTCTTGTTGAAGACAGGCGGAGTAATGGCCTTCTGGGGGCTGGTGGAGGATAGATGTCCGGTTAGGCAGATACTGAGAGTCAGGTAGAGTTTACTTTTAGACTGATTATCCAGACTCTTGCTAAAACTGGACTACACAAGGAAATGCCAAGGTCAGTCTAAGAGAAGGTCTAGGAGACTGACTGAAATTTGATCCAGTAAGGAATCTGTCAAAATTCTCTGTGTGTCTATACTGCAGCTGGCTCCACAGCTGGACAGATGTTGGAACCAGTCTTACCCCTTCCTTACGGTTCTTTTGATTTTTTTTTTTTTTTATGTCACAAGCCCTTACTGTGGGCTTCTGCAAGGTGAGACCCTGTTTCCTAAGGGAGATGGACACCGGAAAGCTCGTCTGAGACCTGAGTGGTAAAATAGGGTGTCACTGGACAGAGAAAGCACAGGGAGGTAATGGCCCCTCTCTGGGCCATTGTGGCAGATTTGCAAAAAAGAATCCACATATGAGCTGCAAGAAGTCACAGTGCAGAGCTGGGTATGGACGTACCTGCTTGCAATCTGGCAAGGCAGATATGTGAGAGATTTTCTAGGTTAGATGAACTGAGATTGGAATATGCAAGCCGTATGTGAGTAGTACAGTGGGCTGCAGCCCTTGGCTGAAAGCAAAGGAGAAAGCTAGCCGAGCAGCGGCGTTCATCTATTTCCTAGCTATGGATATCTCAAGTTTAGAGTTTATCCTTAAAATGGGAGTCAAACCTTCCTTAAGTCACTTTTCTCAGTTTTTTTCTAAATCACAGCAATGAGAAAAATAAGTAATATAGTAGGTTAGACCCCAAATGTGGGCAGATGCTTCTACATGTGTGGGACTTCAAGTCAGTCATCTGTGGGAGCAGAGCAGGACACCAGCCCGACTACAGTTATGTCCTAGGAAGGGTATGGTGGCCACAGTGAGTAGACTGATTCAAAGCAATTTACCAGTGTATGTGGTGCAGAACTACATCACACACACACACAGACACAGACACACACACACACACACACACACACACACACACACACACACACACACACACACACACACACACACCAGCCACCCAGAGCCTCTGAGACTCCATCCCTTCTTGTTTCTCTCTCATTTCCCCTGGGGAGGTCAGCATGAGAGTCCCTGTTCTGTCCAAGTTCCAGAAGACAGGACAGAAGGATATTCTTATCTCACAGGAGCACAGTCTCCTCATCTACTAGTGAAGCCCTGGCAGTTTTCTGTCTTTACAATCAGCTCCTCAGAGCAATAGGTTCACTCTGGCCTAGCATCATGGGTTTTTGGGAGCTGAGACTTCTCGAGGCTTGATTGTCCCAAAATTCGTGACCTCTTTGTGTGTCTTTTTATTCATTCGCTTTGAAAGAGCGTCTCATATAACTCAGGAGGGCTTCAAAATCCCTACAGAGCTGAGGATGGCCATGAACTTTTTTCTAATTTTTCCGCTTTCATCTCTACAGTGCTGAAATTATACGCACGTACCACCATGCCCGGCTTATGCAGTATTAGTCATTTAACCCAGGACTTCATGCACGCTGGGCAAGTAATCCACAAACGGGCTCACATTCCCGGCCAACGATGGCTTCCTCACTGTGTCTCGCACAGTCTGAGGTCCAGCTATCCAAGCATCCCTGAAGATACAACACAGCCATCTTTTGTCTGCAGGCGCAGCCAATGGCAGCAAATAACCTAATTAGGATCGCACAAGCAGCTTGCCCAGTGAAAGCTAATTTAATTAGGGTCTTATTAGTTGTTATAACTACTTTTTAATGAAGCCTTATTACATTCAACTCCACAGATCCCAAGCAATTGTATTAAACACTGGCAAATGACCCATCAGTCTTTGATTTCAATCTGGTGTTGTTCACACCTATCCTGAGACTCAGATGCCTGAGTTTCTTCCTCTTATTACTATTTTTTGTTCTAAATAGCCACTTGCAGCTTTAAAGGCATATTCCCTTTCTTGTCTGGTTGCCAATCCCTGGGGATTCTCTCACTCTGACTGTGACGACCGACCGACCGACCGACCAACCAACCGACCGACCGGATGGTTAATGATTCGAAGTTGGGGGAAGTATCCTGGTGTAGGAGAGTCTTTCTGCATTCCCCCTCCCTTTTCTTTCCATCCTTAATCATACCTTAATGGTAAAACTGTGAGGCCCCAGGTTGTGAGGCAAATGGTATTTTGGAGGCAAACACAGAAAACTATTATCATAAATTCACACCTCCGTGAGGATTACTAATTGGTCAATGCACAAGACTCCCAGAGAATCAACTCTGGATGAGGTAGTTTTGACAGTGGAGGGGAAAGAAGAAAAACCAACAGCTCATTAGTCCTTGCTGTGCTCCAGGGACTGGCTTAGAGATGTTTGTCTTTGGTACCCTGATTAACTCTCACAACAAGCTTGATATGAACACAATATTATTGGCTTACAGGTGAGAAGTGGGACCCCAAGAACATCAGAACAAATGATCAAGGATCACAAATGGTGAATGACAAGGCTCACAGTGCTCCCTAGCTCTGTTATTTATTGATTTGTGCTCCCTAGCTCTGTTAGAGAGCAACTTGCAAGATTCGGTTCTCTCCTTCTCCCATGTGGGTCATGAGGACTGAAGTCAGGTCATTAGAGTTGATGGTAGGTGCCATTACCTAATGAGACATCTCACTGGCTCTCTGTGTTGGCTAGTTTTATGCCAATTGGATAGATTCTCATGTCATCAGAGAGGAAGGAGAGAGCCTCAATTGAGAAGATGCCTCCATAAGACTGGACCATAGGCAAGCTTGTGGAGGACGTTCTTAATTAGTGATAGATGTGAGAGCACCAGGCCTGTATTGGGTGGTACCACCATGGGCTAGTGATACTGGGTTCTATAAGAAAGCCGGTTGAGCAAGCCATGAGGAGCAAGCCACCAAGTAGCATCCTTCTTTGTCCTCTGCATCAGTTCCTGCCTCCACTTTCCTACCTTTTTCTGAGTTCAGGTTCTGAATTCCTTTAATGATGAACTATGATATGGAAGTATAAGTCAAATACATCCATTTCTACCCAACGTAGTCTTGGGCATGGTTTCAACATGGCAATAATACCCTAACTAGGACATTTACTTTTTGCATTTCATCATTACAGGGGGCTGTTATTCTTAAGAAGATAAAATTCAGTATCAGGCTAGTCCGTTTCAAGCTCTGCTCCCAGTCATTTTTTGTATATATGGCACTGGGAGTATCATTTAAATGCTACACAATGGTTCCCTCACCTCATGAAGAACTTAATATTCAAGCTGGGAAAGTAAAGGGGTATGTGTCAACTGTAATAGTGAGAATATAGTCCCTTGGCTTCTGAACTGTGTTGGATTGCTGCAAGCAGGGGCAGATTCAGGGCATGTGATCTGACTCTATTCCATTGCTGGTTTGTGAGCCTGCATCAGTATAGCCTGGAGGGCAAGGAACCCCGATATTCTTGGCTGCACCTGCGGTTATGACTCAGCTCCTTTGGAGCGGGCCTCAGCCACCACCACTGCAACAAGTTACTGGTGATGCTATCGAATCTCAGAGGAGATTTCTCAAGGCTGAACTTCCTGGGACAACCATAGGCACAATATTCTGGGTCTTTCTAAGCCTGGGGTGAAAGAGAAAGGCTGAGTTCTCTCTTCTTCCCTCCTCTCCATTTTTTTTTTAACCTCACTGCTCTGACTTCCTGAGCCATTGGAAGCCAGGCCTTGAAATCAGGAGCTAAGAAGTTGACTTAATTAAAATGCCTTATTTATTTACATATTACCGTGCCAGACCCTGGGCTCATTTGGGTTGGAGGAATATTTGTGGTTTAAGTGAACCAATTCTGAGGGTGAAAGTAATGATACAATTCCTTTTAAAGAGAGTAAGAGGCAGACAGATGCTGAGGAAAAGCTTCCGGGTAATCTATTAGCCTACAATTTGATGTTTTAGGAGAGGATTATACTTTGATTTAACACATAGAATAAACCCTTAGACGCACAGAACAAACGGTACCAGACTTCTGCCATTCTTTGCCAAGAAGAATCACCTGGCTGATATCGTGGAGATAATGAATGTGAAGCAGCTCAGACAGATTAGACTAATTTTTGGCATTGAGGAGTTAGTTTTGCTGTAAAATTAGTTACTGAGTTTAGTGTATGTGCGAACACACACACACACACACACACACACACACACACACACACACACACGTACACAGGTACACATGTGGAGATTTGAGGGCAACTTGCAGTAGTAGGTCCGCTCCTCCACCCCATGTAGGTCCTGTGTATCTGCCTTAGTGTTTAACCTGCTGAACCTTAGGACCCATGGGGGTCACAGCAATATGGATAGGTTGTTACCATCTTTCCCAGGCTGAGGCTGAACTGGAGTCTTCCTGTTTTAATAGTGGATGCCTTTGGGCTATTTACTAATGTTTGTGGCCTGGCTGAACCCTTCCTGTCTATTTCTCACCAATTCCTCACTACGCTCCTACAAGGGCAATGATTCAGTCCTCTTTAATAGATGGATTAGTCAAGGCTCAGTGAGGTAGGGTGGAGCCAGGGCTAAAGACCTGGATTTGTTTGACTTTAGCACTCTGGATTATCACTCTAGACAGCCTCTGTTCTAGGCAGCCAGGGACCTTGAAGAACCCGAGAGGCTGTTTCTGAGGAGGGGGAACTGCCCCCTTTACCAAGATAAGAAGTGTCAGGGCAGTGATGGTGACAATGACGAGATTGGCTTCCCAGTCTGGGTCTGAGTCTTCATTGGCTGAGCTTTTGCCTCAGCACAGGCCTCTTGAAGTCCTGATCTTGTGGAAGTGTGTCAAAGTTTACCTCTTCCCAGTCCATCCAGCAGCCAGTCCCAACAACTCTAGATTTAGTACAGTCTGAAAATAACACTGCCTCTCCTTTCAGATCAGCAGTTCAAGGTCAAGATCAAATTCTGCCCTTGTCCAGCCAGAGCCCATCCACTTCTTGAAAAGCCCCCTTTACAAGGAGCAGAGCCATGTTGGAGTGAGTGTCCAGCATGTGAGGCCGAGCTCTTCAGGGGACAGCTTGAATACTGAAACTAAAATGTGGAGTGCGTGTCATCCTCTTGCCTAAATATAGACTATCCACTGCATTCTGGCCACTCGGGCCCTCATGGTGGAGTGGGGTGGGTATGGATGCCCAAGGAGTCTTTTCTTACTAGCACAGCCCCTTGACACTGGGGGCTACAAATACAGCATTTTCTTATTCTGTGGTCTCTAGACCAGGCTGTCCTCAAACTCCCTGTGTAGCTAACTGGTCCCTCTGCCCTCCCCCCACAAGTGTTGAGATTATAAATGTGAACTGCCACTCTTGGGCCATTTGATACTGGGGACGGAACCCAGGGCTTTGTGTATCGTAGGCAAACACTCTGCTAACTCAGACAGAGCACCAGCTCAGGATCCGAATTTCTTTTTTATTTCTTCATGTTTTTTAACTTGGGACGTCACTCCTGGAGCCTGTGGAGCCACTAGTGTGGGCCATGACGGGCTTGGGTGCCAAGTGAAAGGCTGAATCTGGTTTGCACCCTTGGCGGCTGCTTTTCACTCCCTGCTTTTGGGGTGAAATGCACACATTCCAGGCTTCTGCTTCCCTGGCAGATGGCTGCTGCATTCCAAGAGGGCGACATGAAGTCCTGCTTGAACTCTGGGAAGCTGTCCTGATGTAGCTGGAAGGATCTGAGGCATTCAAACTGTCTGGGAACGTCAGTGAGGATGCTGACTTGTTACTTTGACACCTGAAAAGTTTCTGGGCCCCTGAGCAGCAAGGAGTTCTCAGTTAAAAAGCAGCTTCTTGGGGCTTGGGATTCAGCTAGGTGTGTAGAGTGCTGCTTGCCTTTCATGCACAAAGCCCCAAATGTTATCCTTGGCACTGCATAAATCTGTCTGGTGACACACATCTGTAACCTCAGCGCTCAGGAGGTAAAGGCAGCAGGATCAGAAGTTCAGCTTCACATCAAGTTCAAGGTCAGCCTGGACTCCATGAGATCCTGTCTCACCTCCGTCTCCCTCCCTGAATATTTTCAGTTCAATTTCAAGGATTTTTATGTTATACAAACTTACCAAGGTAAAATGTGTGTGGAAATAAGAATATGATTTTGTAAAAACAAAAAGTGTATAGGCACCTAAATGCCTTTCTGCAGGGATCTAGTTGGAGAAAAGAGGACAGTATGCAGCTATGAACAAGGCTGTTCTGTTTATACTGGAGTGGAAAGGTCTACCTCATACACTGTACAATGAAGAAAGCAAGTGTGACCTAGTGTTTATAGAGTGGTATCTCCATGGAAAGAGACATAGGAATATACTTTATGCATATATATATATATATATATATATATATATATATATATATATATATGAGATATACCAGAGACTGGTGACAGTAGCTGTCTTCAAGGAGGAAAGGGATAATTGGGGCTGGGGATGTGAGAGGGATGTACTCTTACAGTACACTTGTACCTTGTGAGGGAGTAGTCTTGTGTGTGCAATTGCCTATTTATTTAAATGGTCTGCTTATATAATGAGGTTGGTTAGGCACATTAGGGCATCTTTTGATATAGAATTCATTGGCACACTGGAAAAAATAAGAAAAATAAAAAGAAAGAAAGTGAGAAGACTGAGGATTTATTGGTATGACAAAAAGTCTGTGTTTGATGAGTGTTGAAAAGAGCCTGGGGTGATGCAATGTGTGTTACATACATGCAGACACACACAGATACATGCACAGACACAGAAACACATACACAGACACACATTCAGACACACACACACAGACACAGTCACAGACACACACAGACACACAGACACACACACACACACACACACAGACATCAACACAGACACAGACACACACAGACACACACAGACACACACACACACACACACACACACACACCAGACACACAGACAATCCTGGAAAGTCCATAGAAAAATATGGTACTGTAGTCTGCATGCCTAAGTTCTGCTATCTTCCTATTTGCATGTTCCTGTCAATAACACTGGGAGGAGGTGCCTTGGAAGAAGTCACAGGGACAGAGAGAGCCTTTATGGCGGGGATTAGTGTCCTTGTGGAAGAGGCCTGGGGAAGCTCACTGGTGCTTTTCCTCATGGAAGTTGCTCTCTGTGAGGGCTAGAAGTGAATCCACATAATCTTGACCATGGACTCTCCCAGCCCCTGAAACCATGAGCAATAAATTCCCATTGTTTATTAATGACCAAAGGCTGAGCCGTTTTATGAGAAAGTCTACTTTTTCTTGTCTTTTTCATTTATGATATTATGTATGAATGAATGGCTTCTGGTGTTGAGAACAGTGGGAAGAATTCTTATTTTGAAGAGAACACAAGAGAAAAAAAATCTCAAACAATCTGGCATGTTTTTGAATGGAAGAGTGAACATGGTTGTAGCAGTGTCAGGAAGAACCAGGAGAATTTCTAAGTGTTCCCAGGGCTGAGAAGCAGTGAGCGGGATATGAGCAAAATTACAGTAAAAATGATGAGCTAATGCTGGCTGTCCAAGGATCTGAGTTCAAATCCTCAGTACTCATATCAAGGTGGCTGAGGCAGCTATGAGCTATTATCACAGTGATCCTATGACAAGATAGGAGTTGGAGAGAGGAAATCCCCAGAAACGGGAGAGCCAGCTAGCCTGAGTACACAACCATGAACAAGATCGACCCAGTCTCAAACCAGGTGAAATGTGAACACGCACGTGCACGTGATTAAAGAAAAGGCCAAGTGTAGATAGAAACTTTCTTTTGATGGTTTTTCTTCTGAACTCATTAAACAGCATGGAAGTCCAAACAATAACTCTATTAAAACCCGATTTCCATTCTGTTAATGTTCTTAATCTGATGTCTTTAATTACAAATGAAATGTTTCCTTACTGCAGTATGTGTACTCATAAGAGGATAGAAGAAGTTAATAATCTATTCCTACTCTTTAAAGGTGGTCCCTGGAAGTGGGCAAGCTAAATCTTTAAGTTTTGTTTTTTGAGTATGCGTATGTGCATGTTCGTGTGTGTGTGTGTGTGTGTGTGTGTGTGTGTGTGTGTGTGTGTTTAGGTCTGAAAACAACCTCCAGTATGGTTCTCTCCCTCCACGCCTTGTTTGAGACAGGGTCTCTTGCTAAGTACTGTGTATACCAGGCTAGCTGGTCCATGATTCTTATACCTCCACCTTGCTACATTGGATGATAAGCAAGAAGTACTGAGCCTGGCTTTACTGGGTTTTGGGTTCCAAACCCATACTCTCTCACTTCTTCGGCAAGCAGTTCACCCACTGAGCCATCTCCGCATTGCTTTTGAAAGTGGGATGGCTGGTTGGCAGGATGGCTCAGCAGGTAAAGTGCCTTCGGTGAGGGTTGATTACTTGAGTTCCACCCCTGCTGCCTGAATGGTGGGAAGGACATAATTGAGTTCTGTAGTTGTCCTTTAACCTCTGCTCCCTAGCACATGCACCCCCCTACCATGCAAAATAAATAAAATGTAATAAAAATAAAAGTGAGATTGTATTTTAATCAAAGACTTGCTTTTCTTGTACAGATATCATGCCTATGTCATGATAGATGAGTAGACCTATTAACCAACCTTGTTTATAACATCACATTATATTTTCCCATGCTTTAAGTTGATTGCTTAATAAAACTGTACACATCAAAGGCTAAATGACAGTAGTAAATTTACCCTTGACTTCTCTGCTGAGGGGAAAGTATCCTGGGTGTATGTGAATTCTGGCACAGGAAGAAGCTGATTTTTTTTCATTTTTCTCTTTCTCCTGGCTTAATCAAAATTAAGAAGAGCTAATGAAAGGATTTCTAATGATACTCTGTCACACTCATAGACCAGAGTCTAGCATACCTGTCACCAGAGAGGTTTCATTCAGCAACTGATAGGAACAGATGCAGAGATCTATAGCCAAACATTAGCCAGAGATTGGGGATCTTGAGGAAGAAGGGAAGGAAGGATTGGAGGAGCCGGAAGGGTTAAGAATATCAAAAGGACACGGCCCACAGGATCAACTAAATAAGGCTCATAGAATCAACAATCACAGAGCTCGTGTGAGTTTGACCTACAGCTCCTCTATGTTATCGTTGGGTAGCTTGGTGTTCTTGTGGGACTCCTAACAGTGGGAGTAGGGGCTGTCTCTGACTCTTTTGCCTGAGCTTGGAACCCTTTTCCTCCTCCTGGGTTGCCTGGTCCAGCCTTGATATAATGATTTGTGCCTAGACTTATTGCATCTTGTTATGTCCTGTTTGATTGGTATCCCTGGGGGCCCTCCTCTTTTCTGAAGGGAAATGGAGCAGGGGGCACTGGGAGGAGTAGAGGGAGGAGAAACTGAGGTCAGGATGTAATGTATGAGAGAAAACAAAAGTAGCTTATCAAACCAATTGCTAAATATCATCATACAAAACAGAAAGTGCTATGATATAGCCTAAATTGTCTGTGGTCCTATGATGATAGACATAGGCATAGGCATAGGCATAGGCATAGGCATAGGCATAGGCATAGGCATAGGCATAGGCATAGACATATATAAAACATATATATGTAAACCATCATTCCCAGAAGTCCATTCTTGTGACATCCCAAGGAGAGTTCCTTTAACCTAGGGTTTGAAGAGTCTGTGAATTTGGATGGGAAGAAAAATATTTCAACAAAACAAATGAAACCCCATTGGCTACAAGTTCGCCTTTGTTCATCAGGAATGCAGGCCAGGGGCCACAGACAACTCTTCAGGGGTTGTCACCAATAGAAGTCAGGTCTACAGCATCCTGTCCTGTTTGCTGCTGAGCTCATGAAATGTTTCCACTTGTTACCACGTCAAAATTACAGTCCTTGCTTATTTGACTGGCTGCCAGACCTTGTTTATTTAATATGCTAAGGAGCGCCTTTCCCATTCTACAATCAATTTGCTTTTCAACGTAATAATAACCACATTTCAGAATAATTGGTTAGCTTTGACTTCCTACCTACATGTCTGCTTTGAGGAGGGGTTTTTATTTGATTGCCAACCTGGCCAATGGAAGGATGAAACCCTCAAGAACACTCGCGTTCAGGTTAATTCTGAAGAGATGGATTTTCTAAAACCTAGGAGGAAACCTCGGGGACCCAAGACCATTACGTAGTCTTCCAGGGCAAGGCCTGTTAACTGAGCTCAACAGAGACCTCTTTCTACTTCCATGACTCTGTTTTGCTGAGTGGCCCCGTTCCATGCTCTGCCTTTCCTCTTGCAGGTGTTTGGTACAAGGGTCATTAGACTCTGGAGTTAGGCCACATTCTGTTCCCTTGCGATTCTCTCCACCCTGTGTATGTACTTCATAGCCTTTTCCTTCTGCATAGCTAGGTCATCACTAGCCAGTTGCTGTGGAACACAGTGTCTAGAAATACTCCTGTCCACAATGCCAGCTTGCTTGTCCTGTGACATCAAGGGAAGGGCGTAGGATGACCCGTGATGGAGAAGTGTCCTGTGGTGTTGGCATTATTTGAAGGTGGATGGAGGCGGTGAATCCAGTCTCAAAGGTAAAGAAGCTAGAAACAATACTGGGGAAACATTTTTCTAAATATGTCTTTTCTAAAATTTGCTAGAAACCCGATCAAAGGTGCTTGTCATTAGCAACAATATGTCATGAAGTTGAAAAGTCTTTCAAAAGTGTCAACAGTAAAAGAGAGGTTTCAGTTTATCTTGCCAGGAAACGACCCAATTATTTTTATGATCTTTATATCTTTGTGAGGCTGTGACCAGTGACCATGTGCCCTTCCTTGCCTCCTTCTAAGAATAGAGGTTCCCGTTTTTCTCCATACACTTTCAACCAACATTTCTTTAATGAGAATCCCATCTGATGGCCTGGATTTGAATTCATGGTCAGCCACTCATCTGAAGCAAAGCTCTCCTATCTCCCCTGAGTTCATATTCCTAACTGGGCAGTGGGGGGATAATTTCACAAGCTACCTCACAAGCTCATGGAGAGAGGACAGGGGCAGAGGCTGTGGGATAGCGCTCACCCCCAGCACCAAGTGGCAAGGTCTAATGTACGGAAGTCATTAGTGTATCATTTGAGGTGGTCAGGAAGTACAATGGCTGAAGACAAAGCCTGCAGATATGGGAGAAAGCAATTTCCACATGGATGCTGGCAGTCATCCATGATTTTTGCAGCTTTACACATACTCACATAAAGCCTTCATGGAGCCCTTGGTGACCCTCTGGTACTTATGTGGCCCTCTGTGCCCCAGCAGACTTGGCCACCTCCGCCATTGGCTCCTGTCTTGTGTATCTGGCACATTCTTCTGCATGGGTTGTTTCCTCTCTCCTGGTTCCTCTGTCCCAGCTTACTTGGTTTAATTGGAAGGTTGAGGTTGGCTCCATTCTCTAGCCCTTCTTTCTTTTTCCCTTCTTTCCTTCCTTTTTCTCCACTAATCTTTTTGTGTTGTCTATGACTCCAAACTCTTAGGAAACTCAAATTTCAGATATTTTTAGAGGCAACTGACAGAGGTTGCTATTTTTTTTAAATGATATCAAATAGGACATTACAGCATACACACACACACACACACACACACACACACACACACACACACCCTACACACAACTATTACCATTCATTATCATCATTCCATCTAAAAATGCTATTTTGGTGTCTTAAAATAGAAAGGATATAGTCTTCAGATTGAAAGGACAGTCATTTAGATTGAATACATTTCAGTTTTGAAAGAACACAATGTTTTTTCTCATTTTGTCATGAGCCAGTGGAAACTTTGGGCATCGGATCTCTGACAAATTCAGGGGAAACAGTATATTAACAATAGGGACAGCACAATGAATGTTTACTGAGTGCCAGTGCAGAGTCTGACAGAGTCTACCATTTACTAGGTATGTGACCTTGGGCAAGTTATTGAGCCTCTCTGAACTTGGTGTTTCCATTGGTGGAGACAAGGATGACACGACTTGCCTGCAGGGTTGCAGCTCTACATACTATGTATGCCCTGTGTGGTGAGGATGCTCCCATAGTGCTCATCCTGTTTCCATAGTTGGGGCAGGGGGCTCTAGTTCAAAGACACCGCAATCCCTCCTGCCTCCTCTTCTCCCCATGGATTGGACCAAAGGCCTGGGTAGGACCGAGGATACTTCTGGTTGTACAATGAAAACTCAACCATGTTTTCTTCTATTTCCATAAAGTATCTGACCCATGGCTGCCTGGGGGTAAGGAGGGTGCTGGATGCATGAGAATTCACCCAGGAAAACTGGTTAAGGGCTGAAGATTCTTGGCCTCACAAGAGATTCTGGTATGATAGGTTTGTGCTGGGGCCCAAGGCTTGGGATGTCAAAACTGTTCCTGTCAGACGTCTCTCATGGATATCTGGGGCTGCTTACAGAGACTCCTGGCCTTAGGTCAGAGGTGTTTGTTTTTTGTTTGTTTGTTTGTTTTGCCTAAATCATAATAATATCCAGTAGATCCTTCCCGCTGTGGTATTTTCCGAGACCTTGAGGATGTCTGTGAAAGACCCTGGAAGGAATCTTGTTGTTTTGCTCATCCCTCCATGCTCCCCACATTCCCCAGATCTACAAGCGATACCCAGGTGGTTCTTTGCCAACACCCAGGTTGTTATGGACATACTTTTCTCACCAGCCTTCCTATGCCATCCCATACCGAGTCCTCAAATCTGTCTACTTCCTGCTACTTCCGTTGTCATCAGCATGGTAGAAATCACTGTTTCCATTCACAGCAGTTTGAGACCTCCTACTCGTCCCATATCCATGCTGCTTTATATGTTGGACACACACACACACACACACACACACACACACACACGAATGTAGATGCTCTTGAGGCCAGAAGAGAGTGAGCATATCAGATCATCTGGCTGGAGTTATATAGGTGGTTCTGAGCTGCTCCATGTGTGTGGGTGCTGGGAATCAAACTGTGGTCCCCTGTTAAGAGCAGCAAGTGCTCTTGACTGCTGAACCGTCTCTTCCGCCCTATAGCATTTTAGAGATAGTATTCAAATAGCGTCTTGGTGTGTTTCAACTCCTTCCATGGTGGCTAATTACAGTTAAGACAAAATCTAGGGCTGAAGATGTAGCTCCGTTGGTGCCTGCCTGGTGTTCACAAAGCCCCAGGTTCCATCCCAAGCAGTGCATAAACCAGGCATGGTGGCGCTTGTCTATAACAGCAGCATTTGGGAAGCAAAGGCAGGAGGATCAGGAGTTCAAGGTCATCCTCAGCTACATAGCCAGGTTTTGGCCAGAATGGGCTACCTGAGATCCTGTATCAAAGAACAAAGCAAAACCACCACCACCATCACCATCATCACCATCATCACCATCATCACCACCACCACCAGCACCAGCACCACCACCATCACCACCATCACCTAAACAGAAACCCACCACCACCACCACCACCATCACCACCATCACCTAAACAGAAACCCACCACCACCACCACCATCACCACCATCACCACCACCACCATCACCTAACCAGAAACCCAACACCAAATAAAAAATCCCCAAACTAAGTTCTATAATATGGCCCAAAAGTCCCATCATGGCCAGGCTTCTGTCCATGTCCGCAGTCTGTCTTACCCATGCCTGCTCTCATCCTAAGCTCTGGGAGTTCACAATCACTGCCTACTACAGGAGACCTTCCTGCTACATGCATCACTCTCCTACTAACATTACCAAAGCAGCTACTCTAAACTGTACTGTTCAGCCCTGCTTCCATGTTGCTCCCCGGGGACCTCATGATATACTGATCCCTATTAGATAATTCTAGTCTCTTATCACTGATGTATTTATGTTTCCTTTTGTGTTTTTTTTTTCCCAAATACCTGTTTACCTCTTTAGAAGTAAGTTCCATGGTGCTTAATTATCTTCCTTACCATAGTTTCTCTAAAAAGACTCCTGGACACAGAATCCGTGTGGTAATTCATATTTAGTTAGTGGATGCATGCATGGTTAAAGATGAGACCCACAGCCCTGGGAGGAAGGCAGGTTCCCTTTCACCTTTTCCTTCTGCTTAGCCGACTGATGGGCAAAAGCCTTGTTCCTAGGGATTGTTAGCAGTCACAATGCAGTAGGCTTAGAGAAACTCTAGCTTTAAGTTTGAACATGGATGGTCTGCTCTGACATTTCATCAGTTGAAGTTTTTCTTTCCCACATCAGGGATATGCAGGATTTTACAGTGACTTTGTCCTTTCTGTCTTCTGACAGGGTGGTGACAGGGTGGTTTACAGTTTCCTGGAGAACATTTACTATGATATTCGGTTGCCACCAGTGAGTAGAACGGACCAGGTACAGTGTATGAGGTATGGTCTTTCTAACAGAGCTGGACCAGTCTTTGGCCCTATCACCGACATGCTGTGTGACCCTGGGTAAGGCTCTAATTGTACTGAGCTTTGGTATATTCATCTATGAAGAGGTAGCAGTTACTACACACTGCATCTCTGCCAGGGTTATTGGGGGTAATATCACCAGTAGACTGTCTATACAAGCATGAACTCAATAACCGTATGCTGAGTAAGCACGTAGAAACCATGTTTAATTTTAGTTCAACAATCCAGCTTCTAGCACAGAACCAAGGGCGTAGTAGGCATTTTAAGAAGTCTTTGGTTAAATATTTAACACCTGGCCAAGAGTATGTTACCACAGTAGTATTTCCTTCTTTTGGGAAGGATTATGCTTTTAATTTTTTCCCTCTTCACCAAGTTCTCAAAGCAATTGTTTTCCTTGAAATAATCTCAAAGGCTGAGTTGGAGGATCCACACACATTTGTGGGGGTGACTCTGTTCTAGGTCTGAGACCCTCATTATCACTTGCGCTCATAATGAGTGGAAATTCCTCAGCGCCCATTTGAGTGAGAAGAGAGAGCCCAATCATTGCTATTTGGTTCAGTACTATATGGAGTACAACTGTTTCTTTGAAACTGACCTTCCTTTATTTAGAGGGGAGAGCAGTTAGTTCAATAACTGCTTTTCAGCATTTTAAAAGGCGGAAGAAAGATTTGGAGCAAGGCAAGTTTCCAGTGTTTTCTAAACAGCTCTCTAGTCCCAGCCGCTTGTTGGCTGCCTGGCACTTCCTACCGCCTCTCCTCACATCCCATACTGAAATGTACACTCCCTCAAGAGCCCTGCCACTTCATCAGACCTTGACCAGGCTGTCCCCCTCTGCTGGGAGCTGGTCTTCACTGTCATACCAAGCAGCTGGAGGTTCTCTTGGACATCATGTATGGCCCATGAGATAGAAATCCTTCTATATTCTAGTCCAGATTCTCTGACACTCCCTGGCTCATTTCCAGGGGCCAAAGAAAGAGGTTCTTGTTTGATGATCATGCATCTCTGATCCTGAATAAGTGAGCACTGGTCCCTGGTGCAATTTAGTCTGAGGCCACAGGGAAAGGGTGGAGAGAGATGAGTGGAGTAGTGCAGGTGGGGAGGGCCCCACAGGAGCCCTCGCTGCAGGTGGCCCAACCCTGCTCCCAAAAATAAAAATAAGGGAGGAAGAAAAACAACAGGGTCCTGTAGGGCCATGTCTATTTTCCCTCCTTCTAGAAGGAATCCCAACCCTTCTCTCCTATGGAGAAAACAAACACAACTATGGAAATCTCATGGCACCAAGGCACCTGAGTGTCTAGCTGGATTGGAAGATACTCCTACCTACACTTCCCTGCTTGTTGAGTGAAGCCTTCCACATGTCTGCTTCTGCCTTCTCTGAGTAAAAAGTTCTTGATGGAAAATTTAGAATTTGGAACCATCTTCAGATGCCAGGGAAAAAAAAAGCTCCTATTGTCTAACATACTACTTCTCACTGGATGTTGTTACCTGGAGGAACTACAGCTTCATCTTGCTGTGATGTTCTTAAATTATCAAGAAAGCAAGGATCAATTGTGTACCTTCTGACTGACTTCTTGACTATCTTTCTGAAACCACTGAAAACCCACAGCCCACCTACATGGGTCACCTCCTCTGTTAGCTCCCATGGAAGAAGGATGCTTACTCGGCTGGTTCAGGGACAACATAATGGAGGGTTCCCAGGTGATCATGGTGCATATAATCAGAGTTTCCATTGGTAGGAGAGGAGAAGCAAGCTCTGTGAACGCCATGGGCTGGGAACATGGATGAACTTTTGCTACTATTGCATGGGCACGAAGGACCCCAGAGACAAGCAGGACAAGGTCTCAACAGGCATGAGCAGAGAGCCCAGGGAGACCCCAAAGGCAGGCTTGGCAACTTGAGGTATATGTTACAGAGGGAAGCCATGCCATCTCACACCACTGGTAGTTGGGGAAGAGCCAAGATAGCAACATTTAAGGATGCTGGGCTCTAAAGGGGGCTGAGAGATTCTTTGATCAATGACTTTCAAAGTCTCTATTGTGATCCACCCCTTCAGAGTCTCCTGGGGTCTGATTAAACACGTAGACTCTGGATCCATCCGATCTATTGAATCAGAGCTTCTGTAAGTTGGACCCAGGGGGTTATGTTAGTATGGAGTTTCTCAGGTGCTCATTGTATTCAGTATATTTCCCCATATATTCAGTATATATCACATGTAACCATCTTGTTGTCTATACATGCATCCTGAAGCCCAGAGAGGCACAGCAACGAGCTCAGGGTCACGAAGCTAACCGATGGCCAAGATCAAAGTAGAACTTGGTAGATTGTACCACCTGAGTCTCTTCTTTCCAAGCTGTTGGGAGCTTTTCGTTTCCCTTGAATCTCAGAGCCAAGGATTGTGCCTGTGATGATTTCTGAGTGGGACTGGGCTATTTTTTCTTCTTAAGCATGCTCTGGCCATAGCCTCTGTATGTTGGTGGGTAGGTCCAGGAGGAAGTTAACAGGTGCTGGATTGGCAAGAGTAAACAGAGGAAACTTACGGCTACCTCCAGACATGTGGGGCTTCGCTTAGAGTACTCACACCTAATTTTGATTAGCCTCTGCTTGTCCACGTTCTACACTGTCTTCTCCTTACATCAACACAATTCCCTTGGAGTGAATACTAATCAGTCCCTTCTGTAGAGGAAGAAACGGAGGCTCACAAAGCAGCAGTGCTTACCTCAAGGTCGTATGGCTGATAAGAGACCAAGTCACACCTCCACAGACCCATGCTCTATGTGACGGTCTGGAAGAGTGCAAGCTGTCACCCATGGTTAACAGAACAAGACTGCCAAAGGTCCCAAGACCTTGAGAAGGCCAATCATTCTCCTCTGCAGTGGGATGCAATCGCTGCTGGAGCAGAATGTTAAGCGCTTTCTACTTAACACCATTGCAAGAAATATTTCTGAATGGCAGTAGTCTGCCAGACTTCCTTAGAAAAGATCACACAGACAGTATGCTGGATAGATTTTTTTTCCCTTAAGAAAAAAGGGGGGGGGGAACTCTTGGTAAACATACACTTCCTTCTCATTCATCTTTTCCTCTCAGAAGCAGTGTGACTTTGGAGTCATACTGCTGGAGGGGTTTGGCCACCTCTGAGACCCTGTAGGTATGACTGGTATAGGAGGTCTGTGGTATTTAGTGGTGCCCCCTCTTCTGATAGCATGCCCTGAGCACATCCTTCCATTCATTTCCCTCCTGTTCCTATCGGAAATAGGAAAAGAAATCAAAGCAGATCAATGCACCAGAGAAGGGACAAGGATTCCCCAAGCCACATGAACAGCATGTCACAGAACCTTCTTCTCTGTTTACCATTTAGCCAGACCTTGTCCCCCCACCCCCCACCCCCTTAGCAGGAATCAGGCAGCCTTTTGAACAATTCACTTATCAGGACCACCAAGCCAAATAAGATGGACACAGTTTTGTAGGGGGTGGGAAGCTGAAGGCATTGAATTCCATCTTGCCTGGGTTTGGCATTTTATCACTGAAGGTGAGGGTCAGCTATAATTAAATTCTGAACACTTCATAAATCGCCAGAGTTGGGAGCATTTTGGGGGTGAAAACTGAAAATGTTTCACTTTGAAATCCCAAGCTTCAGAAACTTAAAGGCCCATGGAAGCTGTGTGGCTGTAAGATGCTCCTATTATCTGGTAAGAAAGACAGTGCAGAAAGGGGAGAGCCAGCAGGGAGGGAGGAGACGGAGACCGCAGCCTCTGCAAGTCTGAGAAACGTGGTCCCTGCAAATATTGAATGAACACTGCCTTTCTCTGTAGGAGCCGCCTTCCTGCTTCCCCAATGCCGCGTCTGCAGTAACTACAAACTATTTGGTATTCTGCGTTAGTGACGCTGCCTTCTCAGATACATCGTTACTACCAAAATAACACTGGCGAGATGTTGGAGCCCAGTGTCCTTTTTAATTATTAAACTGAGGCCAGTGACTGAGTCATTCCACATCCCAGATTCTCCTTCCGTGCCTCTATTTCAAGTGCCTAGTATCTTAGCTTTTTTTTTTCATCAACACCTGAGTTGGTTCTTAGCCAGTTCCCCAATCTGCAAAGCCCTTGCAGAACAAATAGTATTATCCAGTCTCCAAACATACACTGATGGCATAAAAATAACCAAACCCACACAAAAACTTTGGCCTGAGATCATCAGGAAAACCAGCGTAGGAAAAGGTCTATCTCCCCTCTGCCAGTTCCCAACTTACCAAGTGGGAGAGCGATGAAGAAGGGGAGCCAACATAAGATGAACATTCCGACTACAATGCCCAAGGTTTTGGCTGCTTTCTTTTCCCTGGAGAACTTAAAAAGTTTGACAGCTATGGAACTCCTGGGGTTGTGGCCCTTGGCCTTGGTACTGCTGAGGGTGTCCTCATGAAAGTTCTTAGAGTGGATTCTCAGGGTCAGCTCTTTGGAGTTGGACATTTCCTTCATGACTCCCGCCTCCAGATTCTTGGTGGTCCTCTTGGCCACGATGTAGACTCGGCAGTACATGACCAGGATGACCGCCAGTGGGATGTAGAAGGAGCCCAGGGAGGAAAAGAGGGCGTAGAAGGGTTCTTCTGTGACCCCGCATTCTTTGTCGTCATTGGGCGCAGGTTCTTTCCATCCAAGAAGAGGCCCGATGGAGATGACCGTGGACAAGACCCACACACTGAGGAGGGCCAAGATGGCCTTCCTGCGGGTGACCAGTGTGGGGTACTGCAGAGAGTATCGCACCCCAATGTAGCGATCAATGGAGATGGCACATAGGCTCAGGATGGAGGCCGTGCAACACAGGACATCAACCGCTGCCCAGATGTCACAGAAGATGCGCCCCAGTACCCAGTAGCCGAGCACTTCCAGGGTAGCGGAGAAGGGCAGGACTGTGAAGCTCAACAGCAGGTCAGCAATGGCCAAGTTGACAATGAAGTAGTTGGTGGGCGTCCGCAGGTGCCGGTTGCAGGCCACCGACAGGATGACCAAGATGTTGCCCACGATGGCAAAGAGGATGAAGGCGCCCAGCACCAGGCCCACAGAGATGGCCCTGGTGACGTCCAGCTGGGGCAGTGTGGAGTTGCTCGAGGTCTGGTTGGGGCCAGTGAAGTTGGCATCTTTCAACTCTCCCCAGTGGGCAGGTGCTGATGTGTTGTGGCCGGTGTCCAGATCGGGATTCATTTTAAAGTCCGCCCTCCATAGCCAGGGAGGAGATTGGGCTCGGAAGGGCTGCGACCAAAGCTCCTCAGCTGCCCTGAAACTTTGCTCCCTCCGTGGTCTTCTTTCCAGAGGCGTCCTCCTGGCGAGAAGTCATCTCCCCCGGGCAGCCTAGCCCGGCAGCACGTCGCCTGCCTGCACCCAGCGGCTCGCTCGCCTGTCAGAGGGAGGAGGAGAGAGGGGACGAGGCGGCAGCTCCAAGTTTAATGGTCCACGTCAGGCGCGCCTGGCCGGGCTGGCGCGGGAGCGCGGGGAGGAGCGGGCGAGGGGGCCGGGGGGTGCCCGGCTGTGCCCGGCCCGCGGCGGGTCTGCGGACCGCGGTGCCTTCTCCGCCCAGCGATCGCGAGGAGGGTCTGCTTTCAATGAGCCGCCTCTGGGCTGACTGCACGGCGGTGACATCAGGCGGGGAAGCCCGGGCGCCCTGACTCTGTGCGGCACTAGGGGGCAATGCGGGTCCAGCCAAGGCGCGCAGCCCCGACGCCAGCGCCAGCCTAGTGGGCCTGGAGACCAGCCGCGCCCGGCACCGCTCCCTCTGCGGGGATGAGGCAGGGAGCAGAGCAGGGGATCCGGGTGTGGGCATCCCGGTTCATACACTCCAGGGGGCCCGCTGGGATTATTATTTCCCCCTGTTCACGCTTCAGTTAAAAGGTAGGGTGGGGTTGCTTACCTCTAATGGGGGCTCCTGGAGTCAAGCCATGGGTTCAGAGAGATGTGCAACTTCTACACAACTGGCTTCTACAAAAGGAAGAAAATCCCCGCATTAGGCAGGTGGCAGAGACTTGAGTCACATCTGACCAGGCATATACTTTAGTTCCCCCTTGCAACCTCTTCGGCCTTGATAAAACCTAGAAACTTCTGTTTGCTCATTCATTCGTTCATTCATTTGTTCAGTTATGCCCTGCACACATTCCTTCAGTGGATTGTTAATGTCCACCTCCAGACAGTCGCTCCATTCTAGGCACTGTTCTCCAACAGTTGGAAGGGTACCCGGCAAATGGGAGCTTACCAAACAAACAAAATCTGAAGCGAGATATCTAATAACAGGAGTTAAGGAGAAGATTAATTGAGGACAGGGAAATGCAACCAGGGTATGGAAGAATATGAATTGGATTTTTTTTTTTTTTTTTAATGACAGAGTATGATGTAGCTCAGGTTGCCCTCCAGCTCACCAGGATAACTTTGAACTCTTGATTTTCCTATGGCCACCTCCCGAGTGCTGGAATTACAGGCATGTACCACCATTGTTGGTTTATTTGATACTGGAGATGGAATTCAGGGCTTCATGCATTCTAGGCAATCACATACTCTACCAAGTGAGCAGCATCTCTAGGCCGAACTTGACATTTTAAGAAGGGGTTTGGGGTTGTCACTAAAGAGATAGTTGAGGGAGGGGGGAGGGAGGGAGGGAGGGAGGGAGGGAGGGAGGGACAGGTGAGAAGGAGCTAGTTGGCTCTCTGGGAGTAGAGAGTGAGGACAGATTGCCAAATCCAGGGGGAGGGACTTGGGGGGTCTTGTCTGTTGGCTCTTTTCTTGTATTGTATACACGTTGGCTATTAGGCTACAAACCCTATTTCCAGAGGTGGGTAATTACAAAAAGGAATAAAAAAAAAGTCAAACCAGGGAAGAATTTTCTTGTTTGTTTGTTTTTAGAAAGAAGGTCTTCAGGTTGGTTTTGAACTCAAGATTCTTTGTCTCCCAACACTTAGATGCTAGACGGTGTGCTAAGTTCATACTGCCTTTTCTTCTGACTTGATGAGACAACTAGTCTCATTTTGATTTCTGTTTTGAGGATGGGACCCGTGTTATAAGGGAGTTGAACCATTTTTTTTCAAGTACATATACCTATTGAGGAGAGGAAGGTGAGTTGGAGTTGAATCTCATTACTGGGTTTTCTTATTCTAGCAGTAGAAGAGTCACTATTTCTACAGGAGCAAAATAGGAGACAGAGTATATGTTAAAGCTCGGGCTCTGTTTTGTTTTGTTTTGTTTTGTTTTGTTTTGTTTTGTTTTGTTTTGTTTTTTTGAGACAGGGTTCTCTGTGTAGCCTTGGCTGTCCTGGAACTCACTTTGTAGACCAGGCTGACCTTGATCTCAGAAATCCACCTGCCTCTGCCTCCCAAGTGCTGGGATTAAAGGAGTGTGCCACCACACCCGGCATCTTTTTTATTAGCTCATTTTGGGGCTCAAGTTACTGCTACTGGGAAGGGACCCACATTTGCTGAGCTCCTGCTGATCGCCAGTTACTTATTTCTCTCCCCTCCCCTCTTTCTTCTCTTTTCTCTGGTTGACTGAGTCTTGCTGTGTAGCTCACACTGGTCTTGAGCTCACTATGTGACCAATAGTGTCCCAAACTCCAAAATCCTCTGGCCCCCACCTCCCCAGTACAGGCATAAGACACCACACCCAGCTTGCTTATTTTCTTTTATTCTTTAACAGGTCTTTGAGAGAGGCATAACTGCTCTCTGTGGACACAGAGAGAAAACAGTAGATCAGAGAGTTAGTCATATGCTAGTGACATGAGGCAGGGGACAGGGCAGTGGCTGCTGAATTGCAAGGAGTCACCTGATACCCATTTCTTCCAGTCCACAAGCCACGACCCAGGCTCCTCATTTCAGCTTTTGATAATCACTGTATTTCGATTAAGGGGCGAGGAATCAGGGGCCATGCAAGGAGGTGCCTGTGCAAGTTCTTCAGCCTAAAGTTGGGCTCTTCAAGTCTTTTTACTTGTACTTTTTGGAGAAGATTACAGTTGTTTTTTGTTTTTTGTTTTTGTTTTTGTTTTTGTTTTTTTTTTCTTGTGTGTACTTCAGGCACACGCACACCGGTGTGTTACATTCATTGCCTGATGCCTGTGAAGGTTGATAGATGGCATGGGGTCCTCTGGAGCTGGAGTTGGGATGGTTGTGAACCATCATTTGGGTGATGGGAATTGGACCCGAGTCCTCTGCAAGAGCAACAATGCCCTTAACTGCTGAGCCAACTCTCCAGCCTTTGATTGCTTGTTTGATGTACCCTCCCTCCAGCCTGAAGCAGGCTTGGTCAGACCTTCCGACTTGGATGGCTTATATTGTTATGTCAACTAGCCCTGCCCTGCTCCAAGATCATGCTGCCTGCTCAGACCTTCCGGGAACAAAGACACCTGCTTCACTCGGGTCTTCAGGATGGCGTCAGTGGCCCAGGAACGGACTGGCGGAGTGGATGGGAAAACCCTCTTTTAAACTAAGACTCTAAGCATTAAACCTTGGGGCTTTTAACAGCATCCTGGCCTCCATGCTGTTCCTCCTCTCTACCGTTCCTCCTACCCAGCTCCGGCCACCCCCTCAGGAACCCAGATAGCGTAGGCCACAGGCGGCTTACAGCTACAGTTTGAGACATGGTCTTACTTGTGGCCCAGGCTGGCCTAGAATTTATTGTTAGCCCAGGCTGGCCCCCAAATCATGGCAATCTTCCTCTCTTCCCAGCCTCTTAAGTGTTGTTGTTACAAGCATGTATCGTCCACTATACGTTTAAAGTCTTAATCTCCTACAAAAATGCACAAGCTCTCCAGTTGCACAAAATATAAAATTGTAAGGAGCTTTTCTGAGATAACAAACAAACAGTGATTCAGATAGCCCTGAAAACAGTCCCTGCCCCCATTTCAATTGTCTGACCTAAGCTGCCTTTAGAGATTTAAGCATAAGAGATGCCTATTTTTGAGTTTTGTGGTAGTGTGGACCTGTTGAAGCTCCTGGTACCTTAACTCATTGATCATGGAGATGGAGCAGAGGCAAAGGGCACTGGACATCTGACACAGGTGGTCAGGCCATTGACTCCTCTTCTCTGGCCCATAGAATAGGGCTTCTGCTGATGTAGAAAAACACCACCAACATGGCCACTACTGAGTTACACAGTGGAGTGTGGACCAGGTCAGTGCCTGCATGCAGCCATCTGCCAGAGATCTTAATGAGAAGGAGAGGCTGCCCTTGGTCTCAGAGGCCTCTTGAACTATTGTGTATGGAGATAGAGGCTGGTCCAGATGACCTTTTAAGGTACCCTTGTGTGCTGACTGGATAGACTAGCCCCTGAATCCACTCTGCTGCTCTTCCTTTATTGCATCTTCCGTGATGGGATGCGACAGGAAGAGAGCGTCTCCATTTCCTACACAACTTGAGAGCTAGGAGGATGGAGCTTTCCTGGAGCTGTTTCTTCTCAGGGGTGATGTGTGGCAGGAGGAGAATACTGATGAGCTGGGATAAAACCGATGGTTCGTACTAATTCAGGGATGTGGGACAGGAAGCAAGAGGCAGAAGGAAGAACAAGGTCTCAGTCCATGTTTGGAGTTTGGTGAACCATTTCTCACTTTCTTGGGCATCAATCAACAGCCAACAGCACACCACAGAATACGAGGCCGTGTATGCATAGTCACAGCCAGAGTCTGCAATGTGAAAGCCTGGTGTATCCTACATCTATTTTTTTTTCTTATGAAGGCAAAGGGCCAAAATGGAAGAAATAAACACACACACACACACACACACACACACACACACACACACACACACATTAGTGCATGCATGCGTGGGTCATAAAGAGCAAATTTGAGGTTCAAGGTTGCCTTATCTTTATTACCAAAGAGAGTAGTTTGGGAACTCGTGTCTCCCTTCAGGTGTCAGGATGTGGACGAGCTTATTGAGGCACTGCGGGAAGTCAAACATCCTTGCAGATTTCTGATGTGTGTCACTCGCCAGCATCCTTCACACAGGCAAAACAAACTCTGTCCCACCACAAAGCAGACAGGTAGAAGCCCTAGTAGCAGCCAGGAAGCAGGGCCCCCACTAATCAGGCCCTGCTGATGGCGACTTCTTTGCAATCCTCTGTCCCTAGCCTTGCTGGAGATGCTTGTTTGCCCTTCTGGCTGAGTTCTGACCCACAGAATTGTTTAGGTGTCATGAGGATACAGACGATATTTCATTTTCTCGGTACTCCCTGGGGCAAAGCCAAGCACAGAGCTCTGACTCACTCGAGGCTTGGAGAAGAAGAATCTTTTCATTACCCATCTTATTACATTAGAAACCTCTGATGCTGCAAACTTCCATATATGTGAGACCTCTAGGAGAAGCTGCCACTGAATCTGAACAGAGGGGAAACTGAGGCTGGCAGTGATTTAACTTAGGGCATTTATGGAAGGTCATCTCTCTCCTGGAATTAAACATTGTTTCTCTCTCTCTCTTTCTCTCTCTCATTTATCTCTCTGGTTTACTCTGTCTAGCTCTCTCCAGTTACAATCCAACCAGATTTTGCCTACATCTGTTTCATGAGAGGTACCACACTAAGTGCTCTGGATTATCAAAGATCAAATCAAATAATAATAATAATAAAGCAACTGATAACCTAGCGCTCACCATCCACTGAGCATAAGGAATGAAGGGAAAATACCTTCTAGAGAGAACATTGCATGTGCCAGACACTCCTCATCAAAGTTCAAATGAGGGCTTATGCCCATCTTACAAATGAGAAAACTGAGGCTCGGAGAGGTTCTGGATATGACCAAGGCTATGCAGTGAGCAGTCGGCCTTGGTGATCATTGCACTATCACCTGCTTCAAAAGCTGCAGTGCAACCTTCTCTCTGCATCAGATTGAGATTGTTAAAAAAAAAGTAAAAGGCAGCTAAAATATCCATGTTAGCCTGAAGGAAATTACAGCAGAAACCAGAATGTGACCAGGGTTCCGAGTGAGCAGAGGTCAGGGAGGTGGGAAGGCAGAACCATTTCCTCCAGAAGGTTCTGCAGAGGCACTCCTCAGGCCAGCCTGCTCTGCCTCCAGGAGTCCGTCTGCCAGGGAGTTGAGGGCTGGCTGGGATTTGTTATAATCCTACTCCATCCTTTGAGAGCAACTACTGTGGCCTTGGGTAGGGGAATAACGTATGAAGAGCCAGAAGTCTGGCATCTCACTGACCCGAGTTTGTGCCCTACTTTCATAAATTATGATCTTGGGTAAATCACATAACCACTTTGGGCTCCCAGCTTCCTCACCAGTGAGATGAAGGTCAGCACTGCTTTACAAGGCCACGGTGAAGACTGTGATATTGTGTGAGAGGTGCCAAGTGCTGGATGATAGTAACATCTATCAGCCAGGGATTGCAAGGCATTTAGGAAGTACTCGGCATGGGACCAAAATGCTCGACACTATATCTTATTTAATCCTGGCAGTGATTTTAGGTGGATGCTGCTGCTGTTGTAGATGTCGGATGAATAGGGGAATGAGGTTCAGTGGTTAAATGGCCCGCCCAAGGTAATAGGACTAGCATAGATAATCTGCAATGCACCCCATAAAGGAGGCTAAAAAGGTGCAGTTGGTGTGAGGAATTTATTCCACAAGGCACCCAGGGGGTGTGTGGACCCTCAAAGGAGAATTTTTGTTCCTTTGTACCCCTAGGTCAGAGGGCCAACTACTGTCCCATCCTTTCTTCCTGGCAGAGGATGCCAGCTGTTGCAGGCATACCTGCTGCTTCTCAAGACAGCATACATGTCAGAGGCTCGCAAGAGTGAAGAACCTCAGCTTCCTCTGTGCAGAACTGCTTTTGTCTAGGGTAAGCTTTGATGAGCTTAGGGTTCCCTAATCTAGCACATGCATCCAGTCATGGTGAGCTGGCAGGGCTCTCTAGCACCCCTTCAAGCAGCAAGCAGATGAAGATTAACTGCCAAGTCATCCAGGGGCTAAATTCACACCCCACACTGGGGGAGAGTCTGGGAGCCCAGGGTGCAGTCCTAGGGTGCCTGTGCATGTAACATGACAATTCTTTCTGTAGGGCTGAAGAGCATGTCCATTTTCTTTTATGCCAGTGAGCTACTGTACTGGAAAACAATGCCAGAGTCACTCGAACAACATGCGCCATAGCTTATATCAAAGCTTAAGGCAACAGGCTCCTTCCAGCCACCTCTCCACTACACCTGACCTCTCTGAGCTCTACTACCACAATCCGGGGCCAGGAACTTCTAAAATGTCACAACAACCACCACCACAACAAGAACAACCCCAAACAAAACAAAACGAAGCAAAACAAAACATTAGTCTAGGGCATACAAACTCTAACCTGTGGATTAAATTAACCTTTGTGCCTGTGGTTCATTCTATTTTATTTTTATAATAAAGTTTCATTGAAACCCAGCCATGTCTGTTTTGTTTGTGTGGAAACTAAGGCAGTTTTCATACTATAGTGGCAAAGCCAAGTAGTTACAACGCTTGGGTCATCTGGTCTATACAGCCTTAAGTATTTACCCAGTAAAACTCTGTAAAAAACCCTTAATCTAGACTGTCTTATTTTATGTGTGGGGACACAAAGGCCCTGGAAGAGGATGGGGCTTGCCCGAGGCAGAACCAGTGTCAGTAGCCAAGAGAACTGACTTCATGCTCATAACTCGGTTGCCACGGGTATCATGTTTCTGCATCACGCTCTGAGTTTGAATCCCAGTTTCAGTCACTCAGCTGGGTGACCTTTGCACAAGCTATGTAAGTCATTTCCATCCCTTAACTCACTTGTGTCTTAGAAAGAATGCTTTCTATTCCTGGAGACAATGCACATGCTAAGTGGTTGTACAGATGAAAGGAGCTTTGATTGGTAATGTTTAGTCTCTACTGCCCCTTCCAATAAAAGGCTGCCACTGCTGTTACATTAACAGCCTCTATAATTTTATATTTATAATCTAAGTATGCATGTATGTATATTATCATAATTATCTATGCATCTGTGTACTCACCATTTGACTGTCAATTACCTACTATGTGTATATGTATCTACCCCTATGTATGTATGCCACTATCTACCTACCATATATGTATATATGCATGTGTCTATTTGTCTACTTTGTCCCATGATTTTCCTTAATTCCTCCCCTCGCTTTTTTTTTCTTTCTTTCTGGAAACTGTGTTTCTCTCTGTTGCCCTGGCTGTCCTGAATTCAATTCTGTAGACCTGATCGGCCTCAAAGTCAGAGATCCACCTGTCTGTGCCTCCCAAGTGCTTGGATTAAAGGCATGTGCCACCACTAACTGGCTCCTTAATTCTTTATTGTGGCTTCCTCAGGGTCAAATTCTTGTTAGGATCCTTGACCGATATCTCTATCCTATTACTTATAACTTGGAGTCTCTCCTATTCTCTGTCTCTGTCTCCTTCCCTTCCTCTCTCTTTTACTTTGCAGCAACAGAATGAATCCAGTGTTTTACTATTTATCATTTGTCATAGACCACAACTTGAACTGAATCAAGTGAATTGATGCTGGCCTCCCTTGTCCTCACAGACTTCGCCATTGAGATGAATACTGAGCATGTAGAGGATTTCGCCTGACACTGAACAAGGATGTGAGTTAAATAAGGAAAAAAATACAGAATACAGGGATCAAATTTCTCTATCGTTCTTCTTCCTCTTTTGTGCTTTCTGATCCAAACCACACAAGCCTTTTGGGGGGATTTTCACTTGTGGTCACCAACTTCAAAGAGTTCTAAAGGAAGTGGTGGGAATCTTTTCCTTGGAGGCATCTAAAATTGTATTTGGACAAAGTGTTAGGACTTAGCTTTAGAGGGGACAGACCAATTCCCAAGGGATCAAGACAGAGGAGAGAACTCTGACTGGATTCTGCCTTCTTTCTCCATTTTTGAGCAGAAGTGTCTCTGTGTGAGACACTGGGATAGGTATGGGAGAGCTTGGCAATTGTGTGTGGCATCCATCGCTTTGGGTACAGGGACATGGTGAGAGGGAAGAGGGTAAGAAAGGAGGCTATTTCCTCTGCAGCACCGAGTAATGAGACAGGAAGTGCCCAGAGATTCTCAGATGTTTACTGGACACCAAATTAAAAGTTTTGGAAGCATGCCCAAGGAGTCTTTAAAGGATGAGTAGAGGAAGAGGAGGCATCCTGGTCTTTCTGCTTCTTATGGGAACTGTCCTCATGAGTAGAAACTGTTTGGGAAAGGTCTAGGTAAGAGAAATTTGGGATAAATGGAAATTAACTCCATGATGGACATTCCTAGGATGACCCCGTTTATCTCAGCCCCACTAAAAGCATGACATGGTGGGCTTTGCCTTCCCCCTTCCTTACGCCCCATTTACATAAACAGTGACTTTGGTGCACATAGGCACTAGCAATATGCCGAGGTCACCTACGTGAGTCACCTCATCTAAGTCCCCAGCATCACCTTTCCAAGACAGATATTATTGGCTCTATCTCATATGTAAAGAAACTGAGAGAGATTCAGTAACTTGCCTGGAATTATTTAAATGTAGGATTGGAATCCAGGCCATCTGATGAGAGAGCTTTCCATCTCTCTGGTACCCCATAATTGGCTGTAATTAATGTCCGTGCTGACAAAAAAAATCAACAGCAGAAACACTACAGAAAGTTCTGGACAAGTCTCAGTAGATCAGGGACACTATTCTATGGAAGAAGACATATTTGGGGTTGTGTTACAGTAAAGCACAATTGCGGACCCCTCTTTATAGGATCCAAGGATTAAACCTCTCCGCCTATAGAGAAAATGTGTTATAAGTACAAATGAAATGTTTTCAGCCATAAATATAGAACCTTGGGCCAAATATGGTGATGCCTGCCAGCCATTCCACACTAAAGAAGCAGAGGCAGTAGGATCAGGAGTTCAAGCCTTGTCTCTCCTACAAAGCAAGTTAGAAGTCGGACTGGAATACACACAACAACAACAACAATAATGACAACAGCAACAACGATGACATTGACGACAGCAATGAAAACAAATGAATAAAAATTGAAATTTGAAATCTGGGGTAGAAGAGATGTCTCAGTCATTAAGAGTACTTGATGTTTCTCAAAAGGATGGACCAACCTGTGACTGCTGCAGTTGGGGATCCATCCCATAATCAGCCACCAAACACAGACACTATTGCATACGCCAGCAAGATATTGCTGAAAGGGTCCTGATATAGCTGTCTCCTGTGAGGCTATACCAGTGCCTGGCAAACATGGAAGTGGATGCTGGCAGTCAGCTATCAGATGGAACACAGGGTTCCCAAGGGAGGAGCTAGAGAAAGTACCCAAAGAGCTGAAGGGGTCTCCACCCCTATAGGTGGAAGAACAATATGAACTAACTAGAACCAGTACCCCCAGAGCTCATGTCTCTAGCTGCATATGTAGCAGAAGATGGCCTAATTGGCCATCACTGGGAAGAGAGGCCCCTTGGTCATGCAAACTTTATATGCCCCAGTACAGGGGAACACCAGGGCCAAGATGTGGGAGTGGGTGGGTAGGGAAGCAGGGCGGGGGATGAGGGAGGGTTTAGGGGACTTTCGGGATAACATTTGAAATGTAAATGAAGAAAATATCTAATAAAATTTTGAAAAAAAAGAGTACTTGATGTTTCTATAGAATGTCTGGTTTGGTTCCCAGCACCCATGTGGTAATATACAAGGGTAACTCCAGCATCACATCCCTTTTCCCCCATCTCTATGGGAACTAGACACTCAGTGCACATACACTAGGGGAAAAACTCAGATAGAATGAAAATAAACAAATCTTAAAAAAAAAAATAAAGAGAAAATGAAAATCTCATTATATGGACAAATAGATGGAGATTGATGATTTCATGTTAAGCAAACAAAGCCCGGCATAGAAGGGTTAAAAAGCAGTGGCATCATTTATCTGTGAGAATTATAAAAATCAACTCTGTGGGAGAAGAGAGCAGCAGAGTAGTCACTAGGGACCAAGCAGAGCCAGTCTGGGTAGCGGGAGCTGAAGTAGGAGAAAGTAATTCTAGGGCATAGTTTGTACAGCTAGCAACAATGTGTCCTAACCAGGAGAGTGCGGAGCCTTTCAGCACAGTCAAGGACAGATGATTCAGGAGGCAGAGATGCTAGATGTCATGATTTGATCATCACACTGGGTATATATGCACTAGATTATCACAGTGTGCTCCAGAAATCCCATGTGTTTATTTGAAAATATTCTTCTCTGACTCCTTCTGGGTACCTCAAGTAAGCTTATATCAAGCTCCTGCCTCAACTTCTCTACGAATGGGGAGACGGTGGTGGCTAATTTTGGTCGTCAGATTGACAGGAATTTGGAACCAACCAAAACGGAAGCCACTGTGAACGCTTATGAGAGACTTTCTTGATTGGATTATTTGAAGTGGGAGGACCCTCCCTAAGTGGGCAGCATAGCTAGAAGGATATAGAAATAGGGAACTTCTTTGCTGGCCTACCCTCACTCTTATGGGGAAATTTGCCTATTCTGATGCTACTGCTGATACTAGAATGAATTTCCCGCTTCCCAACATACATTGAAGACCAGCAGCTTACTGAGTATCCTCCAAACTTTTCTGTACCTGATTGGGGCTGCTGAGATAGACAGCCTTCTGGACTGGCCAACTACCAAATTACTGGACTCTCTGATATGAGATATCCACTGTTGGTCTACCCAGACACTATTTTGTAATCCAATTTAACAAATCCCCTTTAATATATTTATAAAATCTATAATCTATAACCTCTATTTGTCTATCAATCAATCCTATCTATATTATCTATGTTTCTCTACTATATTATCTCTCTCTCTCTTACATTCATTCTGTTTATCCAAAGAACCCTTACTAATATAAGAGACCCAACTAAGCAAGTGTTTTTTTAAGAATTGTAAAGATTACTTGTTATATGTTGCTAACTAGCAAGAGTGAGAGAGCAAGAAAGAGCATGAGAGAATGTGAGGAGGAAGGGAGAGAGAGAGAGACAGAGAGAGAGAGAGACAGCATGAGATGCCAGTTAGCCTTAAGGAAGTAGCTGGTTATACACCAGAATGGTTTCATCTGGACAGATCATAGTCTCACTCCTGCCTCTTCTGGGCTTTGTGAGCTGGAAAAGCTCCTTCGTTTGTTTAACCTCCCATCTGTTTGTCTATAAAATGGGGGTTTTAATAATATTTACCACATCAAGTTGTTGAGAGGATTGAATGGAACTGTGCCTGGAGCCTAGAAAGCTTTCAACAAATGTTAGTTGTTGTTGATACTTTTGTATAATCTTAAAAGTACACAACAGATTTCTCAGTCCCCGGTGCTGTGTGTGCACTCTCTGAGCCAGTCTCTCAGCTGTCCTTCCAATTCTTGATTGCCAATTGATATAACTGATGTATTCTTTTTGTTTATTTCTTTTTTTTTTCTGAGATAAATTGCCAAGAAGAAACAGTAGCTGAAGAAACAGGAATACAGGGAACAGATAACATTTGTTGAGAACTGGTTGTATTCTAGGGTATACCCATTGTATGCTTTACAAAGATTACCTCCCTCCACATGTTTGTATAGGTAATTGTGTGCATACAGTGTATATATGCACATGTGTAGTGTGTGTGTGTGTGTGTGTGTGTGTGTGTGTGTGTGAAGGACAGTCTCTGACATCATTCATTTTAAGGTACCATCCACCTGTTCTTTTGAGACAAGATCTCTCACTGGGGCTCATTGACTATGTAAGGCCAGCTGGCCACTGAGTCCCAGTGATTACTCTGTTTTTAGGTTGCAGTACTTCAATTAGAAGCACGTGCCACCACACCCAGCACACCACACCCAGCATTTTTTTTTTTTTTTTTTTTTTTTTGGTTTTTCGAGACAGGGTTTCTCTGTGCAGCCCTGGCTGTTCTGGAACTCACTTTGTAGACCAGGCTGGCCTCGAACTCAGAAATCCGCCTGCCTCTGCCTCCCGAGTGCTGGGATTAAAGGCGTGCGCCACCACGCCCGGCTCACACCCAGCATTTTTATGTGGGTGTAGGGATTGAACTCAGGTCTTCTTTTTTTGCAGGGGAGATATGTAACCAATGGAACTATCATCCCAGGTCACTGTATCCTCTCATTTTAAGACAAGAATCCTACCAGGTACACAGAAGTAGTTTATCCACCTATGCTTTTCAAATGGCCATATTTAGAGAGCCCATATCTGTCTGGAAATCATTCTGCATGCAGAAAGAATTCTTGGATTGGAGGCAAAGCCAGTGTGGGTGTTGGTGATCTCAGGGAGTGGAGTGTGGTGGGCAGTTGGCCCAATGGAGCTTGCTGTGCAGAGAGAAAGAGAAACCCGGCTCAACCCCACAAGCAGGGCAGCAAGCTCTCGGCTTGTGATTCTTGGCCATTGGAACAATTATGTCAACAGGAATTTTTCTTGTGTACCAGGCCAAAGCGGCTCATAGATAATAACCCTTCAGTCAGGGAGACCATTCACGCCCTAGGAACACAGGGAAGGAAGGAAGGGGATGATACTCATGCACACACTCCCTGATTCCTGCCCTCCAGAGAGCTGGGATGCTGAGAAGGAAGGGGACAAAAAAGCAGAAAATAAGTGCTGTGAATATGTATTCTAGTTACACCTCAGGAACTGAGTAAGGTTCTCTAGTCAAGCTGGGAGCTGACTTAACAGTGATGGGTCATCTGTAACCCACGGAAGATGGGCTTTTTGTTGTCAACTCAAGACTTTATTATTTCTTCTCTGTTCAACCTAGGGTGGTATCACCCCCAGGGATCTAGAAAATTAAAAGAATTCCAGATCGTTTCTGGAAAGGTTTGACAGTGTAGGCAGTGTGGCCCAAACTTCACTGCCGCAACTCACTCGCAGGAAGGCCTCAAAGCAGATTCCTGGGCCTCTAATGTGGGGACCAGGAGTCTGTGTTTTGTACAGAGTTGTGGGGTTCAGGAGTTTGTGCACAGACAACCAAAGTGGCTCTTTTGCAGCAGATGGGTGGTCCACGTTTGGAAGATATCATTTAGTCCAATGTCCATTTTACAGATGATCTAACAGAGGCCCAGAAAGTACAAGTGACTTTGCTGAGGGTCTTTGACACAGCGCTTCTGAAGGACCAAGGTCTTAAACCCAGGTGATCAGCTTGACAGTCCTAGTGCTCTTGTCTCTGGGGGCCCACGACAGATGGCCTTGCTCACGTGTTGCTCTTTATACCTGCCGTGCACCTCACTTCAGGCCACTCGCTCACTCAGGATGGCTACTTCTCATTGTTTTCTGCTTACTTACTTTTTAATTAAAAATTTTAGTGTATAAAATACTAGATTCCGTTACACTGTTGTCACACATACTGACATACTTATCCACTTGCTCATACTTATCCACTTTTGACTTTTAAATAGTTAACGCGTATGCGTGCATGCGTGTGTGTGTGTGTGTGTGTGTGTGTGTGTGTGTGTGTGTGTGCTCAAGCACGAGCAGTCCTGTAGGGCAGAGGACATCTCTTAGGAGTTGGTTCTCTCCACCCACCAGCTGGAGATTAAACTCAGGTGTCAGACTCAGTGACAATCATCTCTACCTGCTCAGACATCTATCCCATCTGTTCTTCCCATTACCTTGTGGTCCTTCTCTTCTGCTCCTTGCCCTCTTTCTAACAGTGCACCTCCTGTTTCAGGATGCCCATGTCCTTTTCTGATGCTACCTCTGACCTTCGGATGTCTGTCTTTCCCTTCATCCCAACTCCAGGCTAGGGGAAGTTTCTCCGTTCTCTGCATCTTTAGCAGCCTGACTTTGGTCTATTGTCACACACTTTCCCATCTATTTATTTCAGCACCACCCGCCTCTCTTTCTAAACTCAGGCTCTATGTGGGATGGAGAAACGTTTCTGTTTGTTCATCCAAGAGTTTCATTGAGCGCTGGATGGACAAGAAATTGTCAGAAAGTGAGTGAATGAACATGAGCCAATGATATGAGGCTGACATCAGCCTTAATTGAGAGTTAAAATAAACCAAGGTGCATGTGAGAACTGACTTTCAGTGGCATCCCACTTATAAATATTTTTATTCATTTTTATTTATTAATTTTAAAGATTATTTATTTATTATTTATTTATTTATTTAATACATGCAAGTACACTGTAGCTGTCATCAGACACACCCAAAGATGGCATCAGATCCCAATTACAGATGGTTGTGAGCCGCCATGTGGTTGCTGGGCATTGAACTCAGGACCTCTGGAAGAGCAGTCAGTGCTTTTAACCACTGAGCCATCTCTCCAGCCCATTCACATTTATTTTTACGTTTTAGATTCACTTAATTAATAATGTTTTTGAGATAAGGTCTTATGTATCCCAGCCTTCTTCTAACTCATGATGACCCTGATCTTGAATTTGTGATCTTCCTGCTTCTGAATACTGGTATCACAGGTGTTTGCCACTGTGCCTGGTTTATGCTATGCTGTGGATCAAATTCCAGAGTTTCAAACCCAGGCAAGCGCTCTATCAACTGGGTTATATCCTCAGCCCACTTTTTTTTTTGTTGCTGTTGTTGTTTTTTTGTTTTTCGAGACAGGGTTTGTCTGTATAGCCCTGGCTGTCCTGGAACTCACTTTGTAGACCAGGCTGGCCTCGAACTCAGAAATCCGCCTGCCTCTGCCTCCCAAATGCTGGGATTAAAGGCGTGTGCCACCACGCCCGGCCCTCAGCCCACTTCTTTTGGATTTTTTTTTTCCTGGAGACAGCATCTTATATTGTAATTAACACAGTCTGTTTTGGATCTCGTTATACAACAAAATCTGCCCTCATTTGTACCGCCTGCCTCCTCAGCCTCCTAACTGCTGAGACTATAGGTGTGAGCAGCCACGCCTGAGTGTGTATAGATATTTTTAAAGATTTATTTTATTTATTTTATGGGTTTGTCTGTGTACCTTGCACGTGCCTGGTGCCAATGGATGTTCTGGAACTCGAGTTACTGATAGTTGATACCTGCCATGTATGGCTGCCCGGAACTGAACCCAGGTTGTCTGTAAGAGCAGCAAGTACTTTTAAGCAGTGAGCAATCTCTCCAGCACCCCCCCCCCCCCCCCCCCCCCGTGTAGATATTTTTGAAGCTGAGGGTCTTTTTTTTTTCCTGGTCCAACACTTTCATGCCACCTGCATACCCTGTTCCTGAAACCAGAGTTTGTTGAATGTAAAATTGGACAGGAGAATGCTTGCTTAGCTTGACTTTCTATAAACTTTGGATTTCTGTAGTGAAATTATGGGGTGGGAATCAATTCTGTGCTCTGTAACCTTCCCTCCTATCATTTGCAAGAGCCCAGTGGATCCAAAGATCTTACTCATGCTGCCTCTAGCAACTCCTAAACTGTGATCTTTTCTAACCTGGCAGACAAAGTATGCCAGCCTAACGTGCTGTGTTCTCGAGGCTCAGGGAGTGTCAGGAACCCTTTATAGGGTTGGCTCTTTGCCAGTGACAGACAGCATTTTTCTGTTGCTCCCCTTCCTCACTTATTAATCTGGACTGAAATGATACTTTTTAAAAGAATCATGTGTACCAATGACTCTACAGAGGCCAAGAAACACTGATTATGGAATGCTGGTGACTGAATATCTACATGGGCGCCTCAATAGACTTCTATAATGAGTTCCATATCAAACAATTGTGATGATAGAAGTGGTCTGAATTATTAGAGTGTGGATAACTCACCCTGTGCCAACCCTAACCACACAGTAGGCCCACTCAGTAATGTTAATTCTTTCGTCCTGTAAAAGGACTGGAGAGGTTTCCTGGATTGAATGGTTAGCTGGTCTTCACCGAGGAGTAATCTCTTTGAGTTCTGCAGAGCACATTCAACTTCTGATGAAATCTTCAGGGCTTGAAAATGAGCCCATTTACATTCAGGAGCAATTCCTTATCTATGCTTTTTACTTTGCTTGGGTGTCTATGGGAAAGAAGTGTTCGGAATCACAGCTGGTGGGGATTGTTGAAGGCATGTGGCTCTTCCTTTATGTCACAGGCAAGGAAATTGAGGCCAGACAAATGCCTTGACCGTGGTCACCCAGAGCCAAACTAAGGTTATCAAACTAAGGTACAGCCATGAAAATAAGTGCATTCAAATTAACACCATGTGATCACCATTATTTAAATACTAAACAAATGACAGCAGATTCATCAAGGCAGATTATGGCTATAGTGAACTATGAAAAGGCAGAGGAAGTTGATAGGATGCCTTTATTCTCCACTCTGAGAATACCACTGTTAACATTTCAAAAGATGTTTTCTAGGACACACACACACACACACACACTCTCACATACAAACACATATACACACTCATTCATAAACACATACACACATTCGAAAAACAAAAATACATGCACAGATGCGGCACTCATTTTTACAAACACACACACACACACACACACACACACACACACACACACACACACTTCCCTTAGACCTAGGGGTGAATACATGGAGCTCACCAGTGCCCAAGTTTCTATAAACGAGGAGGAACTTGAGAATAGAAAAGCCATGTTAGAAATAAGCTCTGGAGGCATTACATAAGGAGGGGCCATTTGTGTGAGTGGAACTGAGAGCATGGGAGACCCTGGCTGTTTCCCCCACTCCTTCCCACAGGAGTTATTAGAATAGACTCAATCCTTTAAAGCCGCTAGCTGGCTATTATTACCAGATATGCTTCTTAGCAGACAGCCTTTGAGCAAATTGCTTAACCTCTCTGAGACTAGTTTCCTCATCGATAAAGTGAGATAGCACTTTGTAAGAGCGAGGGTAGTATGTGCTTACTGTTATTATTATGACTATGAACAACTCAAATAATTGAATTTATAGCTATGTCTGTTAGCTTCTTGCTGTATGTCAGGACTCAAGCCAAGCAGCGTATAAACGTTCCACTTTTCATACCCAGAAAAAGTGGAAGAAAAAGTACCTGCCTCTATGTCCTGGCAGAAG
>LR749633.1:1154684-1217303 GCA_902729485.2 Mus minutoides | reverse complement strand
CCCCTAGCCCTGTTTCCTCGTGCTCCAGGCAGAAGCAGACCCCCTAGCCCTGTTTCCTCGTGCTCCAGGCAGAAGCAGACCCCGTAGCCCTGTTTCCTCGTGCTCCAGGCAGAAGCAGACCCCGTAGCCCTGTTTCCTCGTGCTCCAGGCAGAAGCAGACCCCCTACCCCTGTTTCCTCGTGCTCCAGGCAGAAGCAGACCCCCTAGCCCTGTTTCCTCGTGCTCATCATTCTGCTATCTGATTGCTTTGCCTCCTCTAGCTTTTGCGATAGAGACCTTGGCACTTTTCAGGGCCTCTTGGCTGGGATCTACTTTTAAAAGCCCTCCACAGGAACAGGACTCTGACTGATGTAGAAGGAAGAAGCACCTGTTTAACTATCATGGCAGAGAGCTGAGACACTGGCCAGCACCCTTTGTGTCTGGAGAACCCCCTTTCGGCTGTGCCTTGGTGTTCCCTAGGTAACAGTGGGGGACATAGCAGAGATTTATGGCCTGCTGCTCCCAGCAGCTACTTTACATGCTCTGTCTAAGAGAGACAGTGTCTGGTCCCAGGTGACTCATCAGGATGGAAGCAGACACAAGCTGGTGATGTGGGAGGAAGGATGTCCCCCACACTCTCACTTCCCACTATCCAAGGGGACCTGAAGGGATTTCTCCAGCAATGGACTTTTATAAAGGCGGGTGATCAAGACTCTTTTTATACATGGAGAAACTGAGGCCCCATTCCTAGAATTCCTTCATTTTATAAGTTAATTAGTCAGTTTATTTATTTTGAGGAACATTGATGGAATAGTGACTTTGTGCCAGGTACAGAACTAGGCTGTGTAGCAGATATAAACATAAGCAGACACAGACTGACCATCAGCAGTGCTGTTGACTAGGTGGGGAGGGAGGAAGATGCAGCAATGGCGGACAGTGAGGAAAGGTGCAGACCCCAAGAGTCGACCTGTCAGGGGTTTGTGTGTGAGTACCTTCATCTTCTATGCAAGTGTCACCATCCTGTCTCCTCTCCCTCCTCCATCTTCTCTACTTTCACTCCCTTTCTTCTTCCTTATGCCTCCCATCCTCCTTTCCCTCCTCCTCTCCCTCCTCCTCTTCTTCCTCTTTTCCCTCCTCCTTCTCTTCACTGTAATATGTCACAAATCAGACCTCAACAGATATAAGAAGATTGAAATAATCCCACACCTTCTCTCAGATCTCTATGGATTAAGGCTGGTCTTCAATAGCAACAGAGAGCCCACATACACATGAAAGCTGAACAATGATAACTTGGTCAAGGAAGAAAAAAGAAATTGAAGACTTTTAAAAATTCATCAAAAATAAAGGCACAACATACCCAAATTTATAGGACACAATGAAAGAAGTGATAAGAGGAAAACTCATAGCTCTGGGTGACTCCAAATAGAAACTGGAGAGCACATACACTAGCAGCTTGACAGAACATCTGAATGCTCTAGAACAAAAAGAAGCAAATACACCCACAAGGAGTAGATGGTAGGAAATAATCAAACTCATGGTTGAAATCAACCAGGTAGAAGCAAAAACAACTTTACAAAGAATCAACAAAACCAGGAGCTGGTTCTTTGAGAAAATCAACTAGATAAACTCTTAGCCAGACTAACCAGAGGGCAAAGAGACAGTATCTAAATTAACAAAATTGGAAATGAAAAGATATAACACCAGAAATGGAGGAAATTCAAAACATCATCAAATCCTACTACAAAAGCCTATACTCAACACAACTGGAAAATCTGGATGAAGTGGACAATTTTCTAGACAGATACCAAATACCAAAGTCAGATAAACCATCTAAAACAGTCCCTTAACCCCTAAAGAAATAGAAGCAGTCACTGGAAGTTTCACAACAACAACAACAACAACACCCAAGGACCAGACAGTTTTAGTGCAGAATTCTATCAGACCTTCAAAGAAGACCTAACACCAGTACTTTATAAGCTATTCCACAAAATAGAAACAGAAGGAACACTACCCAGTTCATTCTATAAATTCACAATTACACTGATTCCAAAATCACACAAAGATCCAACAAAGAAAGAGAACTTCAGACCAATTTCCCTTATGAATATCGATGCAAAAATACTCAATAAAATTCTTTCCAACTGAATCCAAGAACACATCAAAATGATCATTCACCACGATCAAGTAGGCTACATCCAAGGGATACAGGGATGGTTCAATATATGGAAATCCATCAATGTAATCCAATACATAAACAAACTCAAAGGAAAAAAAAACCACATGATCATTTCATTAGATGTTGAAAAGCATTTGACAAAATTCAACATCCTTTCATGTTAAAAGTCTTGGAAAGATCAGGAATTCAAGGCCCATACCTAAACATAGTAAAAGCATACAGCAAACCAGTAGTCAACATCAAACTAAATGGAAAGAAACTTGAAGAAATCCCACTAAAATCAGGGAATACAAGGCTGCTCTCTCTCCCTATCTATTCAGTATAGTACTTGAAGTTCTAGCTAGAGCAATTAGACAACAAAAGGAGGTCAAAGGGATAAAAATTGGAAAGAAAGAAATCAAACTGTTTGTAGATGATATGATAGTATATTCAAGTGACCCCAAAAACTCCACCAGAGAACTCTTACAGCTGATAAACAACTTCAGCAAAGTGGCTGGATATAAAATTAACTCAAACAAATCAGTAGCCTTCCTATATTTAAAGGATAAACAGACTGAGAAAGAAATTAGGGAAACGACACCCTTCACAATAGTCACAAAAAATATAAAGTATCTTGGTGTGACTCTAACCAAACAAGTGAAAGATCTGTATGACAAGAACATCAAGTCTCTGAAGAAAGAAATCCAAGAAGACTTCAGAAGATGGAAAGATCTCCCATGCTCATGGATTGGCAGGATTAATATAGTAAATATGGCCATCTTGCTGAAAGCAATCTCCAGATTCATGCAATCCCCATCAAAATTCCAACTCAATTCTTCATAGAGTTAGAAAGAGCAATTCTCAAATTCATCTGGAATAACAAAAAAACCCAGGATAGCAAAAACTATTCTCAAAAATAACAGAACTGCTGGGGGAATCAGCATCCTGGGTCTCAAGCTGTACTACAGAGGAATAGTGATAAAAACTGCATGGCATTGGTACAGTGACAGACAGGTAGATCAATGGAATAGACTGAATACCTAGAAATGAACCCACACAGTTATGGTCACTTGATCTTTGACAAAGGAGCTAAAACCATCCAGTTGAAAAGAGACAGTCTTTTTAACAAATGGTGCTGGTTCAACTGGTGGTTAGCATGTAGAAGAATGCAAATCAATCCATTCTTATCTTCTTGTAGAAAACTCAATCCAAGTGGATCAAGGACCTCCACATAAAACCAGATACACTAAAATTAATAGAAAAGAAAGTGAGGAAGAGCCCCAAGCCCATGGGCACAGGGGAAATTTTCCTGAACAGAACACCAATAGCTTATGCTCTGAGATCAAGAATTGACAAATGAGACCTCATAAAATTACAAAACTTCTGTAAGGCAAAGGACACTGTCAATAGGACAAAATGACCACCAACTGATTGGGAAAAGATCTTACCAACCTTACATCCCATAGAGGGCTAATATCCAATATATACAAAGAACTCAAGAAGTTAGACTCCAGAGAACTAAATAAGCCTATTAAAATGGGGTACAGAGCTAAACAAAGAATTCTCAACTGGGGAATATTTAATGGCTGAGAAGCACCTAAAGAAATATTCAACATCCTTAGTCATCAGGGAAACACAAATCAAAATATCCCTGAGATTCCACCTCACACCAGTCAGAATGGCTAAGATCAAAACCTCAGGTGACAGCAGATGCTAGTGAGGATGTGCAGAAAGAGGAACACATCTCCACTGCTGGTGAGATTGCAAGGTGGTTCAATCGCTCTGGAAATCAGTTTGGTGGTTCCTCAGAAAATTGGACATAGTATTACCAGAGGACCCAGCTATACCACTCCTGAGTGTATACCCAGAAGATGCTCCAACATGTAATAAGGACACATGCTTTACTATGTTCATAGCAGCCTTATTTATAATAGCCAGAACCTGTAAAGAACCCAGATGTCCCTCAACAGAGGAATGGATACAGAAAATGTGGTCCATTTACACAATGGAATATTATTCAGTGATTAAAAACAATAAATTCATGAAATTCTTAGGCAAATGGATGGAACTTGAAAATATCATCTTGAGTTAGATAACTGAATCACAAAAGAACACACATGGTATATACTCACTTATAAGTGGATATTAGCCCAGAAGCTTGGAATACCTAAGATACAATTCACAGACTAAATGAAGCCCAAGAAGAAGGAAGACCAAAGTATGGATACTGCGGTCCTTCTTAGAAAGGGAACAAAATACCTATAGGAAGAGATACAGAGACAAAGTGTGGAGCAGAGACTGAAGGAAAGATTATCCAGAGACTGCACGACTTGGGGATCCATCCCACATACAGTCAGCAAACCCAGATACTATTGTGGATGCCTACAAGTGCTTGCTGACAGGAGCCTGATACAGCTGTCTTCTGAGAGGCTCAGTGCTTGACAAATATAGAAGTGGAAGCTCTCAGCCAACCATTGGACTGAGCACAAGGTCCCCAATGGAGGAGCTAGAGAAAGGACTGAAGGAGCTAATGGAGCTTGCAGCTCCATAGAAGGAAGAACACTATGAACCACTACCCCCCAGAACTCCCAGGGACTAAACCACCAACCAAAGAAAACACATGGAGGGACCCATAGCTCCAGCTGCATATGTAGCAGAGGTTGGCCTTGTTGGACATCAATGGGAGGAGAGGCCCTTGGTACTGAGAAGGCTGGATGCCCCAGTGTAGGGGGATGCCAGGACAGGGAAGCTGGAGTGGTTGCATTGGTGATCAGGGGGAGGGGGATGGGATCCGGAGTTTTTGGAGGGGAAACCAGGAAAGGGGATAACATTTGAAATGTAAATAAAGAAAATATCTAATTTAGAAAAAGAAATTTACATGAAGCCTTTCAGAAGGCTCGGCAGAGGGGTAGGCGGGGGTCTTCCTCAACATGATGTAGCTGATTGTGTCATTTAGTATTGAAGTTACATCTTAGAAGTTTTATCAGTTTACAGTGGTGTTCAGAAAGACTTTGAAAACAGTTTTGGTCCTGCTGGTGGTCCTTGTACTTTGTCTGCCTAGGAAGAGTGTAATAGGGAGGTGGTCCTACTGAGAATCCCTCTCCCCATCCTTTAAGACTCACTGGACTTTTCCAGAAGAAGTCCTCTGAGGTCTCCAGTCCTTGGGAGACTCTTGGAGTGACACATATTTTTACACAGTAAATAACTCTACATTTATGTTTCTACCTAATAATCATATTAATACATCTGGAGGCAAGTTTCCGCTAGGAAGCGACAAGCTTGCTTCAGCCATTCCAATATGCACCTTTCGGCATTCTTAAATCAGTGCACATTCTGATAGCTGTCCTGGTGGAGACAGTGCTGGCTTTGAGAGCAGGTATGATCCTCAGAGGCATCAGGAGTCTTTATGAAGACAATACGAGTAAGACCTTGGGTCTGTCCCATGGATTCCCTTGCTTATATGTCTGGGGCTTTCTCTGCTTCCTCCCATTCATCAGCTTCAGCTGGGTTTCCAGTGGGCCTACTGCAGGGAAAAGACCGGAAAAGTGATGTCCTCGTCCTCATCCTCATCTCCTCCCTCCTCTGCTTCCTCTTCTCTACCCCATCTTTTTTTCTCTGCTTTGGGATCATCTGATCTAGCTCTACCTGCTCCATGGATCTTGTTCAACTAGGCATGTATACAGCAGTACATATCAATGGCTTGCTATATACCAGCAAGGATGTGCAATAAAACAGAGTACAATAGTAGTCGTGTATATATTATGTAGAAATAATTTTAATAAGGACATAAAGGACCTATATGATAAAACTTTACTAAGAGGCATAAAAGAAGACTTGAGCAAATGAAAAGATACATTATGGAGACATTGAAAAGCTGCCAATGGCCTACAATTCAATTTATCCATTTATTGCAGCTCCATATTTCCATAGGAAATATCAGAATTTGGAAGGAGCTTAGCAAAATGATTCCAAAATACTTCTGCAATAAATGCTTAAAGAGAGAACATAAAATTTTGGGGAAAAAAGGTTAGAGAGGAAATATCCTACTACTGGGTTAGAATTTTGATAAGTTGACTGAAGTGAGACAGTAGTGCTGAGAGCCTAGCTTGAAGGCTGGAATGGGTGATCTATCTAAACGGCTGTCTGCTGGTGAGATGTAACATATGCATGCAGGTTACTTCTACTGGTTACAATGATACTGATTTTGGATACTCAAAGAGGCTAAAGTCAAGGCTCTACTTGGTTCCTACCCTGAACAAACTGTGAAGCCCAGGCTGTGTGTGTTGCTTAGCCATAGAGCTTAATGACCATGGGTATGATTCCGACATTATTCCTCATGTGTGTTTACACACACACATACACATATACATACACATACATACATATACACATACATACATTTGCATACATACATGCATACATACATATATACACACACACATATATATAGACACACACACACATATATATACACACATACATACACATAACACATACATACACACATAAACACATAACATACATATACACATAATACACATACACATACATATACACATACACATATACACACATATACACCATATGCATACACATCATATACATGTACACATATACAAACACAAACATATAAGTCATATAAATTAGAAATTTAAATATAAACAAATAAATCAGAAAAGTAAGAAAGTGTAGGTAAATATTTTCAAAATTCAGAAAAATCCCTTTTTAAAAAAGCAGGGCACCAATTATGACTAGTTGTAAAAATATAAATAAAAATATATTGGGTCTGGAGAAAGAGCTTACCAGTTCAGAGAACTGGCTCCACTTTCAGAGGACCTGGAGACCTGGGTTCACTTCCTAGCACCAACATAACAGTTGGAACAGCCTCTCATCTCAGCTATAAGGCATCTGATTCCCTCTTCTGTTCTTTGTGGACACTGCATAAAGGTCGTGCACAGACATGCATGCAAACACTCACCCATAAACACAGAATAAATCTTAAAAATATAAAATCATATATTTCAAAACTCCCACATTGCCAAGTTAAAGCACAAAGACTATATTAAATTATGTCTTGACCAGTGTGACTCATATTATTGCGATACTAGAAAAATTCTTAGAGATCAATCATTAAAAAAGAGAACAAATACCCAAACAAAAAGCTGAAAAATATCCACAACTACACACACAAAAAAACAGTAACCCACAGACCAGAGATATCTGGGTTTTTAATTCACCTTGCAGAGAGAAAGGAAGAAGAAGTAACCTGTAAGTAGTCAATGGCAGAGATGATCGGTCCCAGGGGGTTGCCAGAACTGAAAAGTCTCTATCATCTAGCATTTTTTTTTTAGAACTGTCTTCCGTATGTTTAGACACACACACTTATCATTCTGTTACAATAAATTGTTGTAGTCAGGACAGCCACGTGCTGTATATTTTTGTAGCCTAGGAGCAATAGGTCACACTGAATAGTTCATGTGGGGTAGCAGGCAAAATCCTGAGGGTTCATATTAGTCAACCTCTACGATGCTCATACAGTAACTAAATTATCAGATGATGCATTTATCAGAATGTATTTACCACCTTTAAATGATGCATGCATGAGCATATTAGCTGAAATCATGTCTGAGGAGGTAATTTGGGGTTCTAAGTGATTTAATGTTTTCCGGTATATCAGAATTTACTCTAAGTCAACAGTGTATAATGTGCAGTTTGAAGGCTATTGTGTAACTGGGCTATTGTGTAACCTGGGACCCCAGGAAGGCCTTCTGCAAACTTCACATAGATAGATGCCTGGTCTCTGACTCTTATTTTCACACTACAGAACAAAACCTTCCCTGGATCATGGATTGAAAATGAAGACTGCAAAAGTCCCAAGCTGTACATCTCAGAATGGAAGGAACCACTAAAAGCCCACCTCCTTTCTCCACATTCCTGTGGAAGTCTTTACAAGCCTGAGGAATTGGATAAGTCTGATTGATCTAAGGGTAGCCACACACACCAGTCAACTGTGTGGACGAAGTGGACCTGTTCACCTTGCCCATCTCCCGGTGTCTGTAAATAGATCCTATCATCTGATAGGTAGTCATAAGGGTTGGCCATAATTTTGGTTTAGAGTCTGCATTGTGAGGGCATTGTGTATTCTAGTGTTCACATATATTAGAGAGCAGAGGTCACCTTGGGCTGCTCACTTTGGGTTTTGAGAAGGGTCTGGGGCTCAGCAATTAGGCTAGACTGGCTATTGAGGAAGCCCCAGGGATCCACTGGTCATTACTTTCCCAGCCCTGGGATTATAAGCATGCATCTCCATGCCTGGCTTTTGATCTACAGTTTCCTACTGGCAGGTTCTGCAGACTAGATCTGAAGGCCTTCCAAAGAGTACTGGTGGAATGTGTAATAAGAGAATGTAAATTTGTAGTCCCCTTCTCCGTGACAACTTTGATGGCATTTGGAAATAAAAGTCCTGGTGTATGGGAAGTGTGTGTCTCATTCCCAGCCTCATTGCGTGCCACAGGAAGATCTGAGATGTGTCTGGGTGGCACGGAGAAAGCACCTCACATACTTTCCTTCTGTGTGGCTCTTGTCAGTGACAGCAAGGTCACGTTTCATTCAGAGTTAGAAATTCACTCTTTAGATCATACCTGCATATACAGCGCCCCGAAATGATGAAGAGAAAGGACTGAATTTGCTCATGTTAGAGATTGCCTGGTGCAGATGAAGCTGGGCACACAGCTCACAGTGTGTGGCCAGGATATGTTTTCTCTATTTGTGGACCATGACTCTGATAAGGGTCCTATTTTCAGACTTTTTGTTCATTGTCGCCTGAAGCGCTGTCCACACTTCTTGGGGGTTATATTCTCCCAGATCCCCAGCCAGTGGGCGTTATTAAACCATGTTCTAAGCATTAAGAAAATTCCCAGGCTTGTGCTTCTCACTGGGCCTGACTGGGCTGTGGGTTTGGCTCTAAGAGTCTCTGTGGTCAGGGGTGGTTGAGTCACACACTGCTTGATGTATCTCAGTCACATGGTCACCCCTGGGCTGAAGCTAAAATGCTGAAGGTGGAGAGGGCAACTCTTCATACACATTCGATGGCACCAGAGGACTAGGAACCATGTAGTGGCAAAGCCAACATCAAAGCTCACCACATACGTGTTTGGCACCAATTCTGAGGACACTGTTGTCTAAATAATTTTAGAGTCTATAAAACTGAGGTCCAGAAAGGGGAAGGAACTTTCTAGAAGACCGAGAACACATTAAGTGAGGACAAGGGTTCTGCAGTTTCTGTTTGAGGCTCTTTGCACTGAGCATGTCCCTTTATAGCAGTGGTTCTCAACATTCCTAATGTTGTGACCCTTTAATACAGTTCTTCACGTAGTGATCCCTGACCATAAATTTGTTTTCGTTGCTACTTCATAACTGTAATTTTTGCTACTGTTAAGAATCACTATGTAAATATCTGTGTTTTCCGATGGTCTTAGGTGACCCCTGTGAAAGGGTAGGTTGACTCTTAAAGGGGTCATGACCCACATGAGAACTACTTTTTTTTTCTTTTTAAAGATTTAGTTATTATATGTAAGAACACTGTAGCTGTCTTCAGACACTCCAGAAGTGGGAGTCAGATCTCATTACAGATGGTTGTGAGCCACCATGTGGTTGCTGGGATTTGAACTAGGATCTTCTGAAGAGCAGTCAGTGCTCTTAACCACTGAGCCATCTCTACAGCCCTGAGAACTGCTTCTTTAAGAGATCATCTCTACAGCCCAGTTCATCATTTTCTAGACCAGGGGGCAGGATTGCCATGTATAGCCGTGTTCAGGAATTTTCATAGATGTCAAGCTCTGTATATGAATGGCATCCACTGAAACTGTGCAGAATATAGCCTGTGTGGGCACCCCTCAGCATTCTGGAAGATGGATCAGTTCTTCAGTTAAGATGGCAAATGCTTGTTACATGTAGTGACACTTTTGCCTCTAGTACTATGCAAGGCATCACATCCATCACACACTCTTTCCTGTTAGTCCAGGCCTCCTCTCAGCATCTTTTTCATCTAAGCCCTCTTTTTTTTTTTTTTTTTTTTTTTTTTGCCAGTTTTTAGCTGTAGCAGGCACTCGCCCCAAACCTATTCACCCCATTGCTCTAAGTAGGCCAAGGCTATCCTCAGGATGATCTTCTCCTAGGGCTCTACATACTCCCTAGTATTACATAAAATAAAACAAAGTCTATAGAAAGTGATTAGCACCTTGAAAATGACCAATGATTGATATTTAATAACAAACATCTAAAAAACCTAGCATCTTTAAAGACATCTTGTTAAAAGTAGCAAATACGTTCAGCTCCTATTGACTATATTCTCAGTCTATCCCCTAAGTTACAAAGAAATATACTGTCAGTTAGATGTTTATTGGTATTTCAGCTTACTTTCAGACACATACTCCCCCCATCAACCTCCCCTCTTTTACACACACACACACACACACACACACACACACACACACACACACTCCTTTTGAAACTCAGTATTTGTAGTTTTTAACAATATGGAGGGGTGGGGCAGAGACAGCTGTGTTAAGAGTCTCTTTGTCTCTCTTTCTGTCTTTGTCCCTTGGTCTCCCTTCTGCTGTCTGGTGATATCAGGATGTCAGGTGACTGACACCGAGGTTTTGGAGGCAGCCAATGGGCTGTATTTGGCAGCCTCCGGAGACCCACGCATGACTGACTGGCTTCCTTAAATGAGAGTTGGAGGCAGTGGAGTGTCTTGGATCAGCTCTGCCTGAGGCTTCTCTGCCCGTAATCTCCCCATGAGCCAGGCTGATGTGGGGGAAAATGGGAGAGAAGGAGACACCGCAGAGTGTGGAGTAGCACAGAGTGGATCGCAGCTAGCTTTGTGACATTAGACTCACCTTGGCCCAATCCACTTGCTGGCCTGTGCCAAAAGTTCTCAGTGTGGTCTGCATTGATAACACGGAGGCAGTGCCGGGAAGGGACTGAAGTTTTACAAGGCTGTGTATATTTTTAAGTGTTTTGCAAAGATACCATCTTTCTATTTGTGGCGTTTCTTTCAGCCCTGTTTCCTTTTAAAACAAATTTTGTAAATTGAAAAAAAAAAGATTTAATTTAAAAGGGAATTAGGCTTTTTAGGTTAGAGCTCAAAGCAATGGGTTCTGCCATGATGTCATCACATGCACACACATGTTCTTCTCTTCCCCACTGCCTTCCACAGATCCCTTCCCCACTCTAGCTGGCCGTCTTTCTCCTGCCTTAGACCTTAAAGGGAAGATCTTGAGGACTAGCAAAAAGCTGCCTGTGAGGGTGTCATGGGGCACACATTTAATGGAGGCTTGGGGAACACTGACCTAGAATGAGGTTCTGAGTGGTATCAGCTCTCTTTCTGATGCTGGGAGTTGACAGTGAGCACATGACTGTGTAGGCACCTGGAGGGGTGACAGGAGCAGAGCATGCTGCATGGGGCTTCTAGTTCCACCTCGGTCATGACTGTGTTACCTTCTCATACTGTCTCCATTTATTATACTACTATCTAAAATTATCTTGTTTACAGTTGTGCTCTGAGATGCTGGGGAATTCCAAACACCCTGAATACTAGATGTTAAGAATATGAATATGACATGAATATAAATTTTCATGTTTTTGGATGTATATATGTGTGCAATCATGTGTGTGTATGTGCGTGCTCGCGTGCGCGACATCTGTGGGTGTGTGCATTCATGCACAGTATGCATTTAGAAGTCAGAGGACAAATTGGATATTTCTTCTCAGGCCCCTTTCACTTTTGGTTTGAGTCAGCGTCTCTCACTGGAACGGGACTTTGTCACATAGGCCAGGCTACCTGGCTCATGCACGTCTACAGACCCATCTGTCTCTGCCTACTCTCTCCATGCTTCACTTCATTCCACACAAGTTCTGGGGATTTGAACTCATATTCTCTCACATGCAAGGCAAGTACTTTATCAACTGAGCTATCTCTCCAACCTGTTTATTTGCAGTTTTTGTAGCAAAATCAGACCTTAATAGTTGTGATACTCTTTGCTTTCTGAATTTATTCCTTGTAGGGTAAATATTTCCATGTACAGCTGCATAACTGTTAACATGCCTGATTTCAGTGCTGGCCCAGTTGCTACAGTGTAGAGGACATGTGTTGGTATTGAACATATCAGGCAGAGTCTCTCAAAGACTGAAAAAAGTCTTTATCTTCCAAACAACTAGTGATAGGGCCTTCAGATAAGATGCTTCAGCCTCTCCTTAGTTGTTTGTTTTCTTAGACCAGTCCATGAAGATGGATGACGGCAAAGGTCTTGTTTGCTGACTTAAGGGCTGTATCTTGAGGCCGGCATCAGAGCCGACCCAAAACAGGCACTTTGTGTCTGAGACTGGAGCCATTTAGTGGGCATACTTCTATGGAGCATGATGTCCAGTGGTGGTAAAGGGGGCTCACTGGTAGCTCTGCAAGCTGCTGTTTTTTGCTGGCTAGCCTATTGTACAATTTATTCGGGCTTGTAAAGGGCTGGTGTGGGTCTATTTTTTTGGGGGGGGAATTTGTACTTGAGACAATCATCCAGAAAGCTCTCTCTAATTCAGTCCATCTGCCTCTTAAGGTCCTCATTCCTAGTGCAGATTCTGTGCCAGTTGAGGTGTTATAACTGTAGGAAACTGCAAGCCCCAGCCTGCCTTCTGACCTACAAGTACAGCTTCCAAATCTCTGGACTGGTATTTCCAGAACCTTCCTTCTGGAATGATTGTTGTGTTGTCGGTCTGCCCACTTTTCTTAGATAGACCTGCCCCCATACCCTATTCAGTATAACAGGTTATCTTGTATGGAGCAAGAACCTGAGAAATATTTACTCAATAGAAGGATATATGAGTGGATGAATGAATGAATGAATGAATGAACTTCATCTTTCTTGGCATTTAATGTTGTGTCTTTCTGGCTTTGTATACTCCTTAGTCATTATCTGTGAAGTGTTGGCCCACCTGTCTTTCTTTCCATTTTGTTTTGTAATAAACAGATCCTCCACAGTTTAGAGTGAGGTTACATCCTGAAAAACAAATTTTGAGTTGAAACTATTGTAAGTTGAAACGCATCTGATACATGTAACCTATGGAATGACCATCATTTAGTAACAGGGCTTGTGCAGAAGATCAGTGGCTTCACTCCTGGACACAAGGAGACTGAGTTCTAGGTGGTTCCACTGCAGAGTATCAAGAGAGTATTATTAGACAATATATCATCATCCCAAGAAATGATCAAAAGTCAGAATATAGTTTCGACTGATCTTGTCTCATTCCACATCACCATAAAGTAAAATATTTGTTAAGTCAGAGACTGTGATGCATAGTGTTAACTGTCAGCTTGACAGGACCTAGAACTATCCGGGTGATGGATCTCTAGGCACACCTGTGAAGGTTATCATGATTACATTAACTTATGTGGGAAGAGCTGCCCACTGTGGGCAGAGTCATTCCCTGACCAGAATCCTTACCTATAAAAAGTGGAGGAAGCGCTGGCAGTAACTTGCATTTATCACCCACTTCTGATTGTAAGTAAAACATGACTAGCTGCTTCAAGCTCCCTCTGCCTTGATTTCCTCATTGTTATGGGACTGTGTGCTAAAAAGAGCCTTTCTCCCGTAGTTGCTTTGGTCAGGGTGTTTTGTTACAACACCAGGCAAAGACCCTAAGGCTGGTACTGTTTGCTTTCAGTTAGCACCCAACCTCTTCCTCTTTATCTTTGCTCTCAGGAAGCATTGAGTATCCACTTCCTATGGTCAGAAGCATGAGTGAGGTCATCATCTCACAAATCATTCCTTCTTTTCAGAGAGGTGAAGTAACTCACCCAAGGATACACAGCTAGGAAGTAGCAGAGCTGGATATAACCCAGGCTTGATGTTCCTCTGCGGAGCTTGGACACTTTTAAGTCTTTATACTTTTCTCTTTCACATTAGCCCACAGACGACTGAGGCATATACCAAACTCTTAGCTTGGTGTGCTGAACCCTGAAGTGGACCATCAACCCTTGGACACACATTAGCACCTCAAGTCACCAAAGACACTAGGATTACCACTGTGGGATTCTGTAACTGTGCCAGGCTCTGAAATCCCTCACAGCTCTTTCTCCGTTACATTTCTAATAGCACTAAATAATATATCAAGTAATAACCCTGGTAGGTATTCAAAGACATGTGTTTGCTTAATTAATTCTTCTCAGAACAAATAATGCATGCGAGAGAAGCCTTCAGTTCAGTGATGGGCCCACACCAAGTATGCTCAAGGGGTACTATTTGTTTCACTGAAAGGAATCTCGTTCAAATGCTTAAGCTCTTAGGCAAGTAAGCAAGACCCAAAGGTGCTCTTTCCCACACAATCAGGACCTGGTATGTCTACACTGGGTGAAAAGTCTGGAGTCTGGACTCAGTCCTGGCTCTCTGGAGCACAGCTTTGTCCTTGTCCTTCTGGGAGGCAGGCCTGGTCTGCAATGGAAGGACTGAGCACGGGAGACTGCAAAGAGAGTTCTGAAACCCGTAAGTAATGAATCACCAGTGCTTTGCCTGAGGGCTAAAAGAGAAGTTAATTTATTTGGTGCCTTTCTACCTTCAAATTATCCAGTTCCTGCAGGATTCTTAGCTCAGGAACATTAGCTATAGTGTGGCCAAACCACCCCTTTGAGGTGGTATAAGCCACCTACTTACCTGGTTCCCTCCCCTTCTCAGTGAAGTTGTTGGAACTGTTTATCCTGAGGTGCCCACCCCTGAGGGACAGGGTCTTAATGAATACAACTTGTGGAGGCAGAATTTGAGCAGAGGAAGCATGGTGTGAGCGATTTTTGAGCCACGTTTGTACTTAACACCACATGCATTTTTATTTACTTACCTTTTCGTCAGAAAAGTCATCTTGGAGTTTATTGATTGAAGGGGCCTTGGCAAGCTGAAGTGCTGTGTGAACTATAAAGCAGCGTATATGGCTCGGAGGGTTATTGAAATGAGGATTGTTGAGTTAATGCTTGTAACAGGGAGCCCTTTGAGATGACATTTGCTTTATGGCATTTATTTGTTTTTGTTCAGAAGAAGCCAGGAGATCATCTGAATCTCACTGAGCAGACTTACCTCCACCCTCTACCACATAGAAGGCAGTTCGATATCAGGGCTTCCTGATTAAGGGGGTGGGGTGCATATTTGAAGACAAGTAAGAGCGACTTGTCACATGAGCCAAGGACAGTGACTTTAAAATGGTATCTTTAGCCTGGAGATAATTGAAAATGACCATGGCAGAAATAACTATCCAAGACAGTGGCATTGACTGTCTCCCACTCTAAAGGCTTGTTTTGATCACAGGACCTGTACTCTGCCAGAGAGATGGGGGTCTCCATTCTCTTGGATAAGGGCAGATCTTCGCAAGTGACTTATCTAATAGAAACTACAGAAGTATGATCATGCAGCTTCTGAGGGTAGACTATAAAAGGGAATGCAGTTTCTATTGGTTCTTAGAAGCCAGTAGCAATCTTGTAGAGAATCCAGGGCTCATATGTGGATGTTTCAATAGCTGCATCTAGCTGGGACACTTGGTCCCAGGTAGCATCAATTACTGGACATATAAATGAATTAGCTATAGGTAAGTGCAGCTTCCAGCCCTTGAGCCTTCTGCTGAGATCTCAAAGAATCATATGTGGGTTGGAGACAGATAATCTCTCTAAGGTCATGACTTCCTGACCTCTAGACAGTGTTAGTGATGATAAAGAACTATGGCTTTAAGTCATTAAGTTTTGGGGTGACTTCATGTACAGCAACAAAGGACCAATTTAGTAGATGATATCTTAGAACAGGAGAGTTGGGGTAAAGGATGTTGTTCCTCAAACAATCTTTGGTTGATATTGGAAGGAGGTTGGGGTTCAGAGTCTGTAAGGAGTAGTTTGTGGCCAGATAAGGTCTGGGAGAGGCAGGAGTATAGTTAAGAACTTTCTAGGTGGGTTAAATCCTTGTGAGCTAGACAGAAAAACAACTCAAGGGTGCCATTAGATTTTGCGCTGACTCTCAATGTCTGCACTAAGCATCCTTCCCTGTGGGTGCTTTAAGAAAACCAGCACATTCCCATAACTTAAACTTCTGAAAATTCCATGGCAGCACCTACTTATCTTCTACTGCTCATTTGTCTTTGCTTGAGTTCGAGATGAACCTTCATTATCCCTCAGGTAACCACAGCTTTGGAGTTCAAGATGTAAGATGTGTGGTTAGAAACAAAGACTTCATGTTCGTCAAGGTACTTGGTTGTAAATAACACACAGTTCTATATGATTCAGGTAGAAGGTGAGATTATTGAAATGCTTATGAAAATTAAAGAACAAAAGCCAGCTCCCAAAGAGCCAGCACGTGAGATTTTCATAGACCTAGAATGTGTGTATCTCTGAGCCCCAGATGGAGACACTGGAATGAGTCCTAAGAAACTGGGTGTGGCTTCTCAGTTAGGAAAGAACTTCCCCATCTCTACTTCTTTTGGTCACCAGGGTCAGATGTATGTGACTGGTAGAACATAGGTGATGTGCCATCTCCTGTCTGTCAGAAAGCTGGGAAATGGAGACTCTGAGGAGTGTCAAGTACTGGGCAGACTGAAACTTCACATGTCCAGCTCTGGGTTGTTCTGGACTTGTGATTATGGGTACATTTGTCTATTGATGTGTGGTTATGAGGTGAAATGGAAATCAGGCCTTGAATTTGAGAACTCCAGGGACAGTGCTAGGAGGAAGGTCGCATTTAGAAAATATGGGTGTGTTGATTAGCTGCCTATTTCTTCCCAGTGTCTTTCTTGCCTTCCATGCCTTGTGCTGTATTGAGTCTGAATTACTATAAACCACAGATCCCAGCAAGCTGAAGGCTGGAAGGGGAGAGAAGGCACTATTTCTGTGCTGCTGTTCCTTATGTGCGTGGGCTCTGGGAGTGACTGACCGATAATCTCAGTGTTAGCCACAGGGACTCAGTGCTGGGCTGAGAAGCCATCCTTATTGGCCGTTTTCCTGAGTTGCCAGATCCATCTCCCCTTCTGACATTATGAGCTATGTCTCTGAGCCTGCATGATGGCATGTTCTTATGTTTATTCCAGCTCTGGCTGCATTCTGGGCACCCCCAGTCTCTGCTTCCTGACCCTCTCTTCTTTATGTTCTTACATTCAAGACTTTGCAACTAGTAACTTGGAACAAATCCCCTCTACTTGAAACTCCCCATATGGTTCCAGTATCCTGAGTACACTCTGATATATATCCCAATTTGGTTAAAAACAATATCCATCTGTAGCATAGTTCTCAATAGCAAAAAGTATGTCCAGAATGCTCCATTTTGTCTTCCTCCCTTCTATCTGAAGAACTCATATACACCATATAAAATAATTTTAGCATTACTTCTCTCATGATAATTTTCCTGATAATACTCTTACCCTACAGGATCAAAAGCAGCATCACATATTCACAGTGGGATGTGATAGAAGAGCTTGTTTACATTGTGGGCTATGAAGACTGTAAGTGTATGTGCTAAAGAAGACACATGGAACAGCATTTCCTCTATCTATCTATCTATCTATCTATCTATCTATCTATCTATCTATCTATCATTCATCTATAAATTTATTACTTATTTATCTAAATATCATCTATTTATCTATATCTACCTACCTATCTTCTATCTATCTATCTATCTATCTATCTATCTATCTATCTATCTATCTATCTATCTATCTATATCTATCTACCAGCTCTCTATTATCTCTCTCTCTCTCTCTCTCTCTCTCTCTACCATCTCTCTATTATCTATCTATCTATCTATCTATCTATCTATCTATCTATCTATCTATCTATCTATCCATCTATCTGTCTGTCTCCTATCTCTATCATCTATCTATCTATCTATCTATCTATCTATCTATCTATCTATCTATCTATCTATCATATACCTATTATCTATCTACCTATCTATGTATCATATACTTACCTATTTATCTGTGTGTATATATGTGGGCATACATGTCAAGGCCATGTACGGAGGTCCGAAGACAGCTTGTGGGGATCAGTGCTGTCCACTGTGTGGGTTTTAGGGATTGAGCTCAGATAGCCAGGCTTGGTGGCAAGTATCTTTACCCCCTGGGCTATCATGTCAGCCCTCTGGAAGCTTTTCTTAGGCTAGTGTGCTAATCTTGAAACCTGAGGTTCTAGCCAACATTTGGTTAGTATCTAGCTCTATAATCTTGGACAAATAAGTTGACTCCTCTGGGGTGCAGGAATTAGTGAGTTTTATTAGGATGGTGATTTCTAAACTTTTAAACGTTGCACGATGAATGACTTGAATGTTCAGTTTGGAAAACAGAAATAAACACGCTGGTTACTCTGAAGGGTGGACATTGTAGAATTAGCTCCACTGCTACCTAACTCCCAAGTATCTGCTGACATGTCTGCCAAATCTCAAAGTCTCCCTAGAGGATGGGGACAACTATCTTAGCTGGCTTTTTCAAAACATCTCAGTCATACACAGCGAGGATGAAAGCCACTCAATACTTTGCCATACATGGCTCCAGTGGTAGTTGGAACATGGCCTTCTATTAGAAGATTTATAAGTTTGCATGCAAATTTTTCTCAAAATCATGTTAAAAAAAGACACACATATTTACTCCTTTAAGTACCATACCAACTTAGTGACATGAGTAAGTGACATGCTGGGGGCATCTGAGGAAGATAGAGCAAATCTTTTCTCATGAACTTGAGAGAATCATCAGAATGCCTTTGAACACTTGGCTTGGTTTTCCTGTTGGCAACATGGTATTTTGAAATGAGCCCTATCTGCGTTGGCTCATCAGCTGACTGATCATCTCCTCTGAGTGCTGATGGGTGAGCGTCATTATCTCATTGTGACACAATGGGGGATTAGTTTTGCAGACAGCCACAGAGGAGACACTTGACTTTTTTTTTTTTTTTTTCTTTTGGGCTAGTTTCTGTACTGGACTGTGTTTTCATTAAGGAGTGAAGAAACATGGACCACAGGACAAATGAGACAGAATCTCTTCTAATGAGGCTGAGACTTGCTCTGAATTGCTAATGAGGAGAAACGTTGACCATTCAAGCTATCACTTGCTTTCTGTTCTGGTCCATTAAATTCATCATCATCATTATCATCATCATCACATCATCATCATCACTACCAGCACTACATTACCACCACTATCACCTCTACCACTGTCTTTCTCATCATCCAGTTACTACTGTTATCTTTGAAGACCCCGTACATCACTGTGTAATGTACTATGCTTACAGCTAATATTTGCTAATATTCACTCTCCCAGTACTCTTTTTTTTTTTGGTTTTTCAAGACAGGGTTTCTCTGTACAGCCGTGGCTGTTCTGGAACTCACTTTGTAGACCAGGCTGGCCTCGAACTCAGAAATCCACCTGCCTCTGCCTCCCAAGTGCTGGGATTAAAGGTGTGTGCTACCACCTCCCAGCCCCAGTACTCTTATAATTGTTATTCCTTTTCTTTGAGAAAGGACCTCAAATAGCCTAGGCTGTCCTCAAACTAACTATATAGCTGAGGATGACCTTGAATCTCTGACCTTTCTGCCTTTGCCTCCTGAACATGGCCTCACAAACATGCGCCACCACGCTGGTTCATGTGTAAGGGCTTCATTCAAGCTAGGCAAGATTTCTACCAGCTGAGCTACATCTCCCGATTCTGCTTCTTACAGACAAAAGGTAGATTTAGAGAAGTTCATGTGTTTATGTGTGTATGTGTGTGTGCGTAGGGTAAGGATACTTTCAGATATCGTTTAGATATTATTGTAAGGAATGCCATCCACCTCCTATGAGACAGGGTCTCTCACTGCTCTCAGCTTGCCACTTAGGAGAGCTATCTGGCCCTAGAACTCTAGATGTGTTTATCTCAGCCTTCCATCACTGAGGGTACAAGCTGTGTGCTACCATGCTGGTGTTTTCACATGGGTTCTAGGGACGGAACTCAGGTCCTCATGCTGTTGTAATGGCATTCTCTCTCCAGCCTTCTTACTTACTGCTTTGTATTTATCATCTAGCTAGTACCAGAACTGGATGCAGACATGAGAGTTGAGCCATGCCTCAATTATAAGCCCCGTTCCTCTACCCTCGTCTCAAGAACCCCACGATGCAAGGTTATTGCACCATGCTTTTATCAAATGAGTATGGCAACAGTACCAACATCAGCCTGTCCCCTCGCTCAGAAACAACCCAAGGTCCATAAGGTTTCCAGGGTGGAGCTCTTAACAGCTAGGCCTTCGTTTGCTTTCTTTCTGCGCTCGAGGCTGATGGGCTGTCTGTTGGACAGCTCAGGAGACCCACTGAATCAAGACTGAAGCCAATTAGCATGGGAAACCTGCCAGCTTCTCTTCCTGGCCCCAGCTGGTAAGAACTTCCCACAGGCAGTGTGCTCATCCCTGCAGGGGACTCTCCAGAAAGAGCGACATGTTTGTCTACTAGCCTCAAAAAGTCAATGAATAGTTGTAGAGGCAGAAGTAGAAAAGACGGTGGAAGAGAGATGATGAACACAGAGAATAAGGGGACAGGGAAACGACTGCAGAGCAGGCCAAACCATGAGGCTCTGGGCCTTATGAGAAGGGATGCTTAGGCTACAGGATAGGATGTGTCAAAGTGAGATCATGGTTCCAGGAACATTAGAGGGACACTGCATCTTGGTTTCCATCCTCAGATAACATTGACTTACAGAGCTTTCTGCAACAAGTTCCCCTCCCACCATTTTGGTGGTGTAGAATGGAGGCTAAGAGTGAGAGCCTAAGCCAACCGTGGTGGCACACGCCTTTAATCCCAGCACTTGGGAGGCAGAGGCAGGTGGATTTCTGAGTTCGAGGCCAGTCTGGTCTACAAAGTGAGCTCTAGGACAGCCAGGGCTATACAGAGAAACCCTGCCTCGAAAACACCCCCTGCTCCACCCCCCCAAAAAGAGTGAGATCCTAGAGACATTCTGCTTCAGTTTTGAACCTCATTTCTACCACTGACAAGTGGGTTGAGAGCAAATTATTTAATCTCTTCAAGCTTCATGTGTCCCTTTGCACCAGTCTAGAGGAAGGAGTTAGGGTATATTCAGGACAGTATGGTTATAGATTTGCCCTGTATAGAATGGAGATAGTATGTTACCCATCTCATATGGTTGTCACAAGGGTTAAAGGAAGGATGTTTGTAGAGTACCAAGTGTAGTAATTTGCCCACAGCATCATCTAATTTAGGATGCTTTCTGGCTGCAGTCAAACCTCCTACACAAAGTGGCTTCAAAATACAAGTGTGGTGACTTTGTGTTAGCAGAGGTTGAAGAACAAGAAGCCGTCCCAAGGGCTGGTTAAGTTAGTATCATAATGATGCTCCTAAGAACCTGGGTCTGGGCTGATGAGATGACTTAAGGGACTTATGAGAATCTAAGTTCAAATCCCTGGACCCAAGTAAATCTGGATTCAATGAGGTCATTGCGCCTGCAATCCTTGTACTCCTACAGCAAGATGGAAGGCAAAACAGGAGATTTTTAGATGCTTGCAGATCAGAGAGCGAACCTGTTGTAGTCAAAACAACATAGAGACCCAATTTCAAATAACATGGAAAGAGAAGACAAATACCTGAGGCTGGACAAACACTCTGAATGCCAAATGTGTGCTATGGTGCATGCATTCACACCCTCCCTTATGTGTGTGCTTGCACACACACACACACACACACACACACACACACACATACACATATAAACACATACACATACATACATACACATATATACACATACACACACATATACTCACACATACACACACATACAGGCACACACATACACACACACACACACACACACACACACACACACACACACACACCGTGGCAATGCACTCCCACCCTACCCCATGCACACATGAACACACACATACACAGAGCCCAAGTCTCCCTCTGTTTCTAGTTTATAATCCCAAGCCTCAGTAACACAGCCTTAGTTGACAGCAGGATGCTCACATGTGTCCCAAGCATGACTTTTAGGTATGTCTATATGAATCGGAAGAGGCAGGATGTCTTCTTTATTTGGAACAAAGAAATATTTCGTAGAAGATAGGATCCCAACCACAAATATCTTCTCGAACCTCATTGGCCAGAGATGGGTCATGTGCTTATTCTAACCTATCCCTGACAAGGAATTTTGGAGCAATGGTGCTCACCCTGAAATTAGAGGCTGCCATCCCTTCACCAGAGGTTTGTGTGGAGGGAGGTTAGAGGTCTAAACAAAATGGATGAGCTTTTAGGAAATCGATTAGGATAAGGCTGCTGGCTAGACACATGATAGAAAATCTCTACAATCAATAAATGGACCAATAAATCAGAGTGAGTGCTTGTAAGGTGTCTTTGAAGACAGTATTTTAAAGACATTCTCGTTGCTGATGGGCTAACTCTGGAGCTGGAGTGACAATGACACCTACTACATGGAGGAAAATAGAGTGGGATGATTGACATTGGCTTCATCTCACTGTGTCATGAAGCATCCCGGGCATGTTGTCGCAGCTTTCTGATCAGTTGAAGCTTACAACTATTTGTCAAGTTGGAAAAAAAAAAAGAGCTTTTAATTCAACTCACACCACACCTAATAGATTATGTGGGAGAAAATAGATTTCTTTAAAGTTGAGTCTTCCTATACAATGTAATCCAAGACGAGTGTTGTGCAACTGGAGTCCTGGCCACCCAGGAGATTAACACGGGAGGATGGTGAGGCTGAAGTCAGCTTGGCAGTAACACCGGGCCATCTTCCCATCGCAAAAACACAAAAGGCTTCTGTTAAAGCAAGTGTCAGAAACATCTGCGACGGGTGGTGACCATCTTATCAAATGTACCCTCTGAAGAGGTACACACCTCAGCATCTCTCAAACAGCATTTATTCTTTCTAGGCTCCTATTCTATCCATATATTCTCCTAACTCATGTAGAAGACTTCCAGGAAATAGAAGGGGGAAGTACTTCTGCTGTCAGTTATCTTGTATTCCATGTCATATATCACCCGCTGTGCCTTTATTCACATTTTACTTTGCACATGGAAGAGACTTTTATGCCTTCATAGCATGGTTAATGTACACAGATACTTTTATGACACTTCAGAGGATAACAGAGTTTTCTGACTGAGTCTCCCTGGGTGCCAGTTTTGTTGTCCTTTGCGAAATGGTTTCTTCCTTCTCTTAACAAGAATCTCAGATTTTAGGCAGGCCTGAAGATCGTCTTACACACTGGTGCTGTCTAGAAGAGGTTGCTGTTTTTGCTGATATTACTGGCCTCCATCTGGTGAGGGATATGAGACCCTGGTTTGCCTTTTCTCCAACTCGCAGCTTCAGACTTTGATTTCATTGCAATTGAGATTATATAGAGAAGTTGCCCCTGCATTGATAGGGAGAGCCAATGGAATATGTGGTGTTATAATTTTATTGGTAGTAGCGATGATTGTTTTCAGTTGGCATAAAACTCATTATATAAAAGATATTTCAGTTTATTTCACAAAGTATGGATTTTCACTTGCTTCTGTTTAAATGAAGTGAAGCCAATGTAAAGTCCTGTTGATTTTAAATATTAGTTGTCTATTTCTAGACTGTAAACCGTAGCGCTCACCAGGAAACTACTGTGTGCATTTCTCAAGTTGTTTTAATAAATGTTAATAGTAGAAACAATTACTAAGAGTTTTTAAAGGGTGCATGGATGCATGTCTCTCTATGCGGGCATGTGCATGCCTGTATGTGGCTGTGTGCATGTCAGGTGCCTGAGAGATGGGGAGAGAAAGTCGGATTCCCTGGAGCTGGAGTTATAGGTGAGCCATCATTACTCAAGCCATCATTACTCAATTATTTTGCAATTGTATCTTTGAAAGTCTGTGTAGCTTATCATTTTCTAGGGCCAGCAAGATGGTTCAGTGGAAAATATGGTTGCCATACAACCCTGAAAACCCTAGTTGGGTCTCTGAAACCTAAGTTAAAGGTGGAAGCAGAGAAGCAAAGACTTCATGGATTTAAAAAAATTCATAAATTTGTAGTACAACTCATGTCTCCTTGTGTTATTGTTGCATTTAAGATAGATTCTGAGGTGCGAGCTGTGTTCTTTTTATAATACCCATTCATTTTACACACAGTGGAGTTCCTTTCATAATGGCAAAGTTAAATGAATGTATCTCAGTTAATCTCTCATGTTAACATTTTCAAATTCAAGTTTCAGGTCTTGGTTCTAATCAGACACAGTGACAGTGCATGAAGCAGAAGATAAGAGTAGAACTTGTCAGTTTGTACTAGGAGTCAGAAAATGTTGTCTGTAAGGCCCCAGACCTACAGACCATATTGTTTAACTAAGAATCAGCTATTAGATGGAACACAGGGTTCCCAAGGAAGAAGGAGCTAGAGAAAGTACCCAAGGAGCTGAAGGGGTCTTCAACCCTCTAGGTGGAAGAACAACCATGAACTAACTAGTACCCCCTGAGCTCATGTCTCTAGCTGCATATATAGAAGAGGATGGCCTAGTTGGCCATCAGTGGGAAGAGAGGCCCCTTGGTCATGCAGACTTTATATGCCCCAATACAGGGGAACGCCAGGGCCAAGAAGTGGGAGCGGATGGGTAGGGGAGCAGGGCCGGGACGGGGGAGGGTATAGGGAACTTTCTGGATAACACTTGAAATGTAAATGAAGAAAATATCTAATAAAAGTTGAAAAAAAAAAGAATTTGTTCCTGCAGTGTAACAGCATCTATGGCTAATTCTTAAACTATGCCTTTGTAAGTTGTTACAGAGTATAGACAGTGGCCATATTCGGATTCCAGTGTATAGTTTGCCAACCCCTAGCCTATGCATAGGTCTAGTGGCATCCAGAGGGTATTTGGTAGATTTAGAAACAGAAGTTACACAAAGAACACCTTTTCTTGTAACCATGTTCTGAATCTTCTTCCTGATCAAATATATAGTTGCATTCATTAGTGGGGGGAATATTTAAGTCTTTTGCTATTTGGTCCTTAAAATATTGTATTTTATAACCTCTTTTGCAGATAGGTATTTTAATACATTGAAATACGGCCATCAGTAGTGATTGAAGCATGTCTACCCCACGGCATTGATAGGTGTTAACTGCTGCCCATTTGCATATAGTAGTCAGTAGCTTTCCTATGTTTATTTTGATGTATGTGGAATTTGTAGCTGTTTGATCTTTGTATTAATGTTTTTAAGCTTTCTATTTAATATATCATGGAGGTATGCCCAAATCAGTAACTATAACTTATAGACCTTATATTAAATATAAATTATGCATTGTAATGCATTGAGTTTTTCTTTGTTTTAAATAATTTACTTTAAGTTGATAAAAAATGTGCTTTGCTTCTACATGTGATGCTGTTGTGGATAATTATAAAACTATGATAATATATTTATGTCCCTACTTACATAACAGTATGGTAATATTAGTTCATCATCTGTGGGTACCTTTGGTTTCTGTTAGTATTGTGAGATTGCCCTTAAATGATTCCTTGGCTAGCACAGGGCAATGGTAGAATGAGAGCCCTGATTTCCATAAACTTGTGTTTGCTGGCTTTTAACAATCCTTTAGCTACTAGTTAATCTATTAGATGAAGTACTATTCTAAAAACTTAAGCCTAATTTCAATGTTACATGACCACAGTTTTATAAATCTAAATTTTGGGGGGTGAGGGATTATTCATGATGGAAGGGCTACTTGCATTTCTTTAAGAACTGTCCAGATATTTAGAAGTAGAAATTAAGTGTTTCCAAATTTAGCACATCTTCATGAACTCCTTAAGCATACATTATGATGACGATTTTCCCATTCATTATGACATGATTTTAGAGCCATACAGATAATCTCATAGGCTCTTTATCCAGGTTGACTTGCTCTCTGTGTTCCTTCCCCCAGTTTCTGTTCCTTTTCTTTTCTCTCCTCTCACTTCTGTTTATACATGTTACTAATTTTCTGAACTACACATTAGTTGCAGATGTGATGTTCACATTGGCCAATATTCAACTATATATCTTACTCAGAATTTTCAGTGTGGGCTGGGCTAATTTTGGTCCCTTTCACAGGCTTGTAGATACCTTGTTAAGTCTGTAAGAGCATCACACACATCATCACTAGTTTAAAAGTTGCAGATACTTACATCACACTAATTGTTTTAGTCTGAGTTGTACATCCATTCTTCCCTTCCACGGGATCAAACAGTATTTGCAGAAGCCATCTCTCTTTCATACTAGTTAATCAGATTCAGTTCTATAGTCTGTCTTTGATGACATTGGCATTCTGGAGAGGTAACATCTTTCAGGTTTTGAGATTCCTCAGTTTCTGATTATTTTTCTTTGGGAAAGCCTTTAGGACATGCTATGTGGTAGAAATGCTTCAATGTGGTAGATTATTGTCTTCAATAAAATTACTTATATTATTATTATCATTATTATTATATATATATTTCAACACAAGCTCTCACAGTCTATTCCAAAGTGGTATAATACTTGCTATGTAGCACAGGCTGGCTTCAAACTCGAGGCATTCCTCTTTTCTCAGCCTCCCTAGTGCTATCTGGAATTATACCGTTGACTACTATTTTATTATTACTGTTATTATAATCAATTTATGCATTATGCTGTGTCTTAGTTTCATTTTTCATTGCTTTGATAAAATACTCTGAAAAATAGCTCAGTGAGAAGAAGTGTATTTGGCTTGTCCTTTCAGGTCATTTTCCATCACAGCAGGGAAAATCACAACAGCAGGAGAGTGATGGAAATGGTCATATGGCACTCATAATCAAGAACAGGATGGTGAACAGTGCTCATCTTGCTTTCTTTTATGCAGTCCAAGATCTTGCCTAAGGAATGGTGCCGCCTACAATGCACATGCTTTCCCACCTCTGTTAGTGCAATAATTATGATCCTTAAATATGCTTATAAGGCTCATCACCTCAGTGATTCTAGATTTTATCAAATTGATAGTTCACACTAACTATCACAGATGGCTTGCTTTTCAGTCTCTTTTTCACTTTCAAAAGTCCGTGATATGAATCTTACTCAGAATTCTCAGTGTGGGCTGGGCTAATTTTGGTCCCTGCCTCTTCTCATGAGAAAAGACTCGAAATGTACCACTTTTGCTTCCAAGTTTCTTATCCCCTTAGAAATACCTCAGGTGGAATAGCCAAGTACTCAAGAAACAGCCAGAGGACATTAATTTTAAGATTTCAACATCTGTCACTCACACCAGTGTCTTGTGTAGCTGAGTTGGTGATACCATTGGGTATGTGACAAACTATCTTTTCCTACCTTAGCTTGCAAATTTGCCCTTTACCCAAGACTATAAGCCTAGTCCCAAATAGTTTTGGTTGCAGGAGTATGTATTTGAACATTTGTAGCTAGTTGAACTAGTTCCTCTGTGTTCTATGGACACAGATTGTATGGTTAACACATTTTTCTTCTTTTTTAAAATTACTTTTTATATTTTTAAAAGAAGGATCAATGTAGATGGCTTGATGAAAAACCATTCCCATTTTTTTGCATAAAAACCCCTAAACATAATAGCATGCCATTTGAGGGTTGGATAAATACTCCTCAGTTACATGGGACAACCTATTTGTTTTTGCTACCCCACCCTGAGATATAACTTAGATCCACACTGATAATTGATTTTTTTCTTTTTAATTTATCGTTGGCTTTCAGCCACAGGGAAAGCTGTTTGGTGAGCAGATGGCTGAGACCACTTGTGTCTGTGGCAGCCAGCGAAGCCAACTGCAAAGAACCCCATAGTCCACTGTTGAACTGGCCTGAGGCACCCAGAAAGGCATGCTTGGCTTTCAGGGTAGATGTGAGCGAATTGCCTCATAGTTTAGCTAACATTTTCCCTCAGAGGGTCAGGTCAGACACTGCACTCTGATGTCATAAACTTCCAGGCAAGTGGCAGAAATTTGGTACCATGGGATTACTTGCAAGAATCAGCCAGGAGTCTCCAGCATCTGGTGGAGTGAATTATAAGTCATTGAGTAAGATGTTCATTAACCTCTTTTTGGAAATAAATTTCACTTGCTTCATCAGAGAACTGTGGACTTTTAAAACAAGGAGTGACTTTGGAGGTTAGGTATTTGAATGATTTTACAGCCAAGGCCACTGAGTGTGCCTAATTCTCATCAGACTGAAGGGACTCTGAGACAAACGTTCTGCTTGTATGAAGTCCCCATGGACCTTTTTAGGAGAACTGGTAAGGGAATATATTGGCGCTGACTGTTGGTTCTAGCTAAAACTCTTTAACCATGATGGAGGTAAGACCTAGACTGGGTCCAATTCTTGGATAACACATCAGAGAAATGTAGGCTACACTTTCTGCATCTTTCCTTCGATTCCAGCTCCTGAAGATATCCCAAAGCTTCCAGGAGAACTCAGGGTAAGAAATTGCACGCGTGTGTCAAATATAAGAACCCTAATACCAGCTGGCAAGACCCCCATAATGCAAAGAAACTCTGCCTATGGGACTTATAGAAGTTGGATCTTATAATGCTGAAGTGGAGGTCTGAGAAGGTACAGGTGGGACTGGGAGTGAAGTCGCTGATTGACAGGATTTGGTAGTCATGACATCCAAGACTTGGCTCAAGAATGACAGTAAACAAGGTAGCCCAGAGAACCTATATCCAACAGCAGTCAATCCAACAGAGAATATGTGTCTACTAGGAAGTGGTCATGGGAATGAGTTCAACTAGTCTGTCTCCCTCTCTTATGACTTTGCATTTCTGTAATGTTAACCTGATATCATCACTCCTTCCAGCTATGGGGCCTGGAGAACTACTTGACACTTCCTCTTAGTCAGTGTTCATTGGTATCTCCATCTTTCTCCAAGTTAGAATTGATAACTGCTCATCACAACGAAATTATCCTGTTATCCCTTTTTACCAATTAGCTAGTAACTACAAGACAAACAGATCCTCAAGGAGCAAGCTTGACAATTTAGGGAGACGGGGACTTACAGCGCCAATTCCTCACTGTTAAACAGCTTGGACACTGCCAAGTACAGCTGTATGCTCAGGCTATTGAGCCATGGAAACATCAGAAGTAAATGCCTGGTACCTCACTGCAGGTGGAAGGCACAGATGGTTAGCTGTCATGACACTTGTCCTTGTCAAAAATCACTGTTCTCTTTCTTGTCTCAATATGACCTGTGATAGCATAAAAAGATCTTTGGGAGCTGGCACAGCTGGGAAGCAATGCCACCCAGAGCCTAGCTAGCTTCGTGTCTATGCTTGTGTGCCTTCATCGCCCCCCTCCCCCAGTCTGTTTCCTTGCCTATAAAGTAGAAAAACCACACATAGCAACCAAAGATGTAGGACTAACAATAGGACAGCCAGAAGGATGCTCTAGGGAGGAAACCTGCATCCCTACTGATTTGTGTCTCCTTCACTTTTGGTCCTGGTGGTACTTCTGTGAGATTCCAAAGGTCTGAGGAAGCTTTTGATGTTTTGTTGGCAGCATGACCGGGAATATATAAGCATGTAGTTTATAATTCTATTAATTTCTTTGGTGAAACAGTCATGTATTCTTAGTCCCTTACATAATGCACCCCCCCCCTCGCATGAGTGCACCCACACAGTTTGTAAATCTAGGAAAGAACAATGTGGGGTGGGCTTTGTATTCTGCTTGAGATTGTATCTTGTGTTTCTGGAGATCCCTAGGATTATTGACAAGATGCTAAAGGGCTATAAACAAGTCCAGAAGATTGTGGTCCTGGAAGAGGGGAATCTAGGGCATCTCCAGGCTACCTACGGCCATCAGTAAAGCTTTTCAGGGCTTTGTGGCCCCTGAATCCGAATCTGAGAAACATAAGGGATTCGGACAGTTCTTAATCCTCATAGTCTATGTCTAGATGTGCTAAAGGAAAATACTTCTCTTAGTGCATTCTAAGATCCAGTTGCTCTCCAGAACCATTTACAATGCTGGGGTTTAAAAAACACACGAGACCCAAATATCAGGGGCCACTTCTGAAATCTCTGGACTCAAGAGGCTCAGACTGGGGGGTCCTGAAGTAGAGCTCAACCTGGATGTCGTAGTGAGACTGTCTTAAAAGAAAATTTATGTAATGTGGGACAATGGACCACCCTTGGCACACAGGCACCCACCTGAGACAGTAGATGTCTTCCTGTTCCCAATTAATTCCTGGTCTGGAACGTGTGACAACACCCCTCAGGTAGGTTTTGTAGCCTAGAACAGAGTTCTCCACGCTAATGAGGTACCTACAGGTCCTGAGGGTTTAGCCAATAAGCTTCCGTTCCTGGACATTCTTTCCTGCAAAAAGTATTTAATCTCTGGCCCCAACCCTTCATTCCTGACTCCTTTGTGCAGCTTTCCAGTGGTGACTGGATGTCTGGGAGCTTGGGAACCCTAGCTTTGGTCTCCCACATCCTCCTGAGTGGTGTATCGGTGCTTGATGGCACAGGGTAAACACAGTCTAATGTTCTGTGTTTTATCTGCCCAGCACTCCAGTGGTATGGCAAAACATGGACCCACATTGTAGGAAATATTTTTTATTTGTACACCCGCCCCCACATACACACTGAAAACCTTCCTTCTCCTGTAACACAGTCAGCCTTGCTATTGAGATACAGTCATGTGTTGTTTTTTTTTTTCTAGGTCATTTCTTACCACCTCACTGGTCTAGGAGTAGTCACCTGGGCCATGTCTGGCCAAAGAATGGGTTTCTCCCTCCTAGGAGAAACTCCTAGAGCTTCTGTTATTTAGATCTGGGTGAGCATGCAGCTGTGTGGGGATATGGCTTTGGACAGCTGCCGTGTTGGACAATGAGCAGCAGAGAAAAGCAGCAGGCCAAGAGACAGACACACAGAGTTGGGGGTGGAGATAGAGTTAGGAATGGGAAAGAGGGAGAGGGCGTGGCAAAGGAGAGGGAGGCAGCTTCTACTGATCTCATTCTGCAAGTCTCTGGAGTCTTCCCACAACGAGCTTTCTTTTGAGCTTGATGCATCCTTCGACCCAACCTGAACTTTTTTCCTGAACAAGCCAGGACAGACTTTTTCTTCATCTGACATCCAACCGGTCCTTAATTAAGACAAAGACTTCACGCAGTAAATCATGGCACCACCATCTTCCCCCTGAAAGGGCTCACTCTTCCCTTCATCCTCCCAACTGGCATTTATCTAACCTAAACTGGACAGCACTGCGGGTACCAGCCCAAGGGATACAGTGATGAGCAAATATATTTGGAGATTTGAAATTTTTTCAAGTGTGAAATGGTTGCGAGTCTGGTTCGGGGAGGGAGCGGCACGGTGGCTGTCACTGGCTGTTTGAAAAGCAATGATAAGAGGAAGGAATTAGAGTTGGTGTCTCTCTTGCCAGAGGACATAAGAAAGCTTATGGGTAGAGATGAAAAGGGGGCAGATTGGGAGTCAGCACTTCCAGTAGTCTGGCCATGAGTGAAGATGGAGGGAGAAGTGGTGCAGTTTGGGGACTGTTCAACTCTTCCCTATTGATTCGTGGATGGAAAGCTTGTGTCTTTCTAGTTTTGGAGATCTGGTACCTCTAAGAGGCAGAGCTTGGAGGAAGGTCCTTAAGTCAAAGGGAGAATACTCTACGGGAACACTCAAAGCCTACAGGAAAGTTTCAGGAGAATGAGTTATAAAAACCTGCAGTGGTGCTGCCTAGTCTCCTTTAGTCTTGCTTCTGCATGAGTGACCCCCATTGCCCACCACCATGAGACCATGCGGATACACCACTAGCTAGAGCTGGGCCACCACAGGTGTCATGTTCTCTAAAACAGTGATCAAACTCAACCCTTATGCTTCCCAACTACCCTGCCTCAGACATTCCATCCCAGTGTCAGGAAGCTGCCTGATACCAACAGCTTGCCTTGAGCTTTGCACTTTTTTTTTCTACCCTGGAACGCAATGATGGGTGTTCACAGATCTGAGGTGTACAGAAAGCATCCGATGAACTTTGAGATGAGAAGGTCACTTGGACTCTGCCCCAGCTTGAGTGACTTTAGGAAACTTCTTTAGTTTCTCTGGGGTGGCTCTGCCATCTCTGTACACTGGGGCAAGACACAGGCTAGAGTTGTGCAGGGCTCAGAGAAAGCCTGGGTGGAAGAAGAAGGGCCCAGGAATCAACCCCTTCCTTGTTCTCTTCCAGAAGAGGCCCTGCTTTTCCTGAATTATCGCTTTCTCAAGCTCTGCTGCAACTCAGGGATTTTATTTGCTTTAAGCAACGGCAGTCCACGCAGACACAAGAGGATGCATCCTGTTCACCTTGCTTAGCGTAGGGCGGTTGTGCAGAGAAGGTCCTGTGATGTAACAGGGAGTCCTAGCTGATGGTTGTCATCCTGGATCTGTGTGAGAGAGGCTTCTTTAAAATTAAACAGCCTGTCACAGGAGACACAGATGTGCACACAGACACACTCATGAGTTCACATGGACCACACCTAAGTGGATGCTCATGGGATTCAATGACCATGGACACATGTGACTCTGACCTCCACACCTGCCTGGACTCACTCTCCCCTCAGAATCAGGGAGGAATGGATGAAAAACTGGCTTGTGGAATGAGTCACAGAGGCGGCCAGAATGAAGGGCAGGATTCAGCCTCTCTGGGGGATCTTTATTTATAGCTCTGACTGTTCAAGAGGGAGGCGGAAATCATTCCCAAGGAGTACCACCAATGAAGAGGGATTGGATAACGGAAAGATGTCATTCCCACTGCTGTGTTCTCTTGCAGGCCTGTTGCTCTAGGAGCTGGAACCTGGAGAAATGCTGTGTCACTCGAGGGCTGCAGAGCTACGGGGAGGAACTGTCTTCCAGCTGCTCCTTCATCAGCTGTTGAACCCTTGTCCCTAGGGTCCAGGCAATCTCTATGCTAATCTGAACAAATCTTCCCCAACCCCAAACAATAGAATCTCTCTAGGCTGACAGAGGCCACTGATCATGAAGGATGCTGTTTTGATTTAAAATGACACAGTCTAATCCTACATCCAGATGCTCCTACCTCTGTCATGCTTCTGTAAGAAACAGAACACGTGACAAGGGAAATGTGCACCCAGGGACCTGTCCTGCTTTCCTGAGGAGGTGGTGCCTCTTTGTTGGTGTGTGTGTGTGTGTGTGTGTGTGTGTGTGTGTGTGTGTGTGTGTGTGTGTTATTTATTGATGTGCGTGTGTGTGCGCGCTTTACGCATATATGTGTGTAGGCAGAGGTCAGAGAACAACCATGTCTGTCACTCACAGCCGCCAATCACTTTATCTCTTGAGACAGGGTTTCTCATTGGTCTGGAACTTGCTGAGTAGGCTAGGCTAGCTGGCCACTAGGTGCCTGTCTCATGTCTGCTTTCACAAATGTAAGCTACCATGCCCAGCTTTTTAAAAAATTTGCATTCTGGGAATGGAACTCAGATTTTTCTGCTTTTAAGGCCAGCACTTTGCTGGCTGAGGTATCTCCCAGCCCTTTGTCAGATGCTGAAGGACACTAGAAAACCACTAGAAAACATCAAGCAATTTGGGCAGGCCCTGGTCCTCATGCATTAGGGCTCACAAGCGCTTAGGACTCTTCCTGACACAGGCAGTGCTCGAGAGGTTAGCTGAGGGAGGGACACACGTATGATCTTGTCAACTTCTTAGTTACAAAAGCCTCACAGCTCCAGCTCTTAGGTAGGGTACATAGTACAGGGAAAAGAATATTCTCTCAGAACACAGATAGCCCAAAGTTCTAATCTTGCCTCTTCTAGCAGAAGACCTTTGACAGATCACCCAATCCCTCAAGCTTCATTTTGTTCGGCTATAAAGTGGAGAGTCATGGGTACCTGTTGATTTTTAAGGATCACGGTAAAAATTAAAGACAGTGCCAGCATGGGTAGCTTACTATGACATATGCTGCCTAAGAGGAGTGAGGTGCCACTGTCATCAGTAATACTTGGTTGAGTTGATACTTCAGCTCTTATTTGGCAGCACTTCAGAACTGCAATGGGATCTGCTTGGTCCGTTGGTCGCTATGACAGTTATTCATTGTCTACTTTACACGATATAGAATTACCTAGGAGACAAACTTCTGGGCATGTTTATGAGGGAGTTTCTAGACTGGCTAATTGAATTGAGAAGACCCACTTTGACTGCAGGTGATACATTTTATGGGAATGTCCTGGAATGAAGAAAAAAGGTGGAGAGAGAGAGAGAGAGAGAGAGAGAGAGAGAGAGAGAGAGAGAGCGCTGAGTGCTGCTTTTTTACTTTGGTTGTAATGGGATTAGGCTCTTTAAGCTCCCACTACCTTGCCTCTCCCACCATGATGGGCTGTACCCCCAAATTGTGGGCTCCAATAAACTTTTCTTCTCTAAAACACTTCCTTAAATTCCCATGTATGTTGTCTTAGCCGTGAGAAAAGACGGCTCAGATGTGCATGCTCCTTCCTGTTCATTGCTGTCAGTCGGTTCAAGTGTACCATGAGCTGTGTTCTGAGCAGAGGCAGGAAGCTCTTGGACTGGACACCAGCTGCTCAATGCAAACCTCAAGCTGTGACCCTGGACCATGACTTTGGCTGCAAGCCATGATCATGGCTTGGGCAACACTCCGCTACTTGCTCTGGACTCTTGATCCCAATGGGTCATTCTGAGCATGATGGCCCTGACCTAGAGATCACCCTGGCATTTGGTCTTGCCTGGTAGTTTCCTCTTTTAATTTTGGGGATCTAATGAAGTGACAGGAGCCTGATCATAGCATCTGAAGATGCCTAAGTCAACTCATCTGTGTTGCAGAGACACACGATTCATCCCGTGTGTCTTCAGGCTGTTCCCAAGGGAGGACAAAGAACAAAGAGGGACAGAAGGGTAAGCCTTAGGGACAAGGGACAATCGGGAGCTGAAGAAGAATCACTCAGAAGAATATTTGGTTTTGAGATAGGATCTTATGTAGCACAGGCTGGCCTTAGACTTGCTAAACGACTGAGGTTGACGCTATGTAGTTGAGCGTGATCTATCTTCTGATCCTCAGCTTCTACCTTCCAAGGGAAGGGATTATGTGTCATTCTGAGTGCACAGTCATGTATCACTGTGTACAATTTATGTAGTTCTGGAGACCGTGCCCAGGGCTTTGACCATGAGACTAATCACCATAATGACACAATGGCCATTGTTTGTCTTCAGGCTTTCAAGAACCCTTTCTTTGGGCTCCTCCTAGACAGAAAAGAATGCAGTAATTACTAAAGCTTAGATTTTGTGTTGGGCAGATCTGAACTTACAACACAGTTTGGCTACTGGTGACTTTGGGCAGCCTTGGGTGAGCTGTATCACCTTTGGGTCCGTGCTTACAAAGTGGAGTTAGTACGGGACTTACATTATAGAGTTAATGAGGGTATTCAACAGGATACGAGTCTAAGTGTCTAGTAAAGGGTTATGATTAGATGCCATGTTTGGCCCTCGTGGCTGTGTGTTTGTCAAGAGGATTTGATGAGGTAAAGGATTTGAATCCTGGAAGCTGGAGACCATGGTGCTGTCATGGGGCACCGAAACAGTCATTTTTTTTTTCAGTTTTTGGAATTTGATGGATGTGCTGTTGGCTTGGGTGCATAGCAACCAGAGAGTCTGGAGGGCTCCCTGAGGACAGCCTCTTGGGACAGCATTCCAGGCTGGGGCAGTGTAAAGGAAGGGGTTTAGAATGAGTCCTTCTGCTGCCTGGGGCCTTGCAGAGCCACCGGCTTTGCTAGGTTCTTCCATCTTAGCAGGGTGACTTGATAAGGGGATGTGTGACATGTATGTCAGGTGTGACAGCTTTATATGACAACTGTTTCCCAGAATGCACGGCTCTGGGTTGCCTGAGGGTGAGTGAGCTGAGGTAAGACACAGGGCCAGTCATTGAGTCTCAATGAGTGATTCAGGCCCCTGTTCTAGAACATCTGCAGTATTTTCAGAAAATCATTTTAAGCAGACAAACTGACCTTCAGACCACAGCACTACTGCACTGGGTCTCAGGCCTACTTCAAAGGGCAATATCTTCTAACTCTTAGGGGAAGAAAACATGGGAAGTTTTAGAACTGGGTCAGAATAGGGAGCTGCTTTTGACTGATTGTACATGTCTGAACAAACATCAGACTCCACAGACAAAAGGGAGGATGGGCAAATTCATTAACGAAATAATGATACTAACAGCAGTCCATATAGAAAGTCATATAGAAAAAACAGAGGCCTTAACTCTGTGTAACACCATGTCTCTCAACCTCTGCAGACTTCCCCAAGGATCCCAATCGTCATAGAATGTTAAGACACCCTATATGGCTATGCTTTCCTCAAATGGTAGGTAACATAAACAGCTGCCACCTTCCATGTTCCACCAGATTGTATATACAGCCATGTGTAAGATGGAGCCCCCTATAAGATCCAAGGGCTGGACTCTCTGTGTTTCCATTCAAACATGACAATCCTGTTCCTATTTGCTAGCGATTGGCTTAGGGAGAGCATACCTTCCAACTCTGGCCAATGGGACCTGAGCCAAAGTCTTCTGGAATGTTCTGGAAAATTTTTGTTTCCAGAGAAGAGCAAGGCACAGCAAGAGACAGTCTGTCCTTTCCTTTTGTATGTCATCATATAAGAATATAGGGTTTGGAGCTATGGCAGCTGTTTTGCCAGCCAAGGAGAAAGAAAAAAATACAGAGAAGTAGATTCAGAGCTTTGGTGTTCTTAAGCCCTGTTCTAACCCCATAATCATCAATATGTTGACTTTTGTTAAATAAAGCAACAAAATTCCATATTAACACCTGTCCCAGAGCAGCTGAACTAATACACGAGGAAAGCTTTCCTTATTTGGCTGCCCTCTTTCCTCCTTTTCTGTATTACTTCAAAGGACCCAAACTCACATATCTATAGGGTCAGGGCAATATCAGAAAGTGTATAAAGGAGGCTAGTCGGAGACTGGGAGTCTCGTGTAAAAGAGTGCCTGCAGCCTTTGGTGTCGATTCTGATTCTGGAATGCTATGGCACTGAGACCAGATGTTCTTAGGTTTTAGAAGAAACCGGAAGCTAGATTTTTGTGTGGTATCTCTCAATTTTGAGGTGCGCGTTTAAATGATCAAAGAAGAGGTATTACAGGCACCAAACCAGCATGTCCATGCATTGTTAGCCTAAAGATCACACAGTTGTACTTGACTTTATCTGCATAATTCCAGACGCACGAATAGTCACCCTCTGCCATAGACTTCTTCCATGTAAACTATGTCTCCACAAAACAAAGTAATAGGACAAACAACAGTAGGTTGAAACCATAAGCCACACAAACCTTGTATCTGTGTAAATTGCTTATTTCAGGTGTTTTCTTGTAGAGCTGGAAAGCTGAGTAACACAGATGGGTTGAGGGAATGTATCTCCATTCCACCATTGCTGTGACCAAGAGACCAACTAGAAGCAACTTGAGAAAGGAAGGGATTCTTTTGGCTCACAGCTCAAGGGTATCCTATCATGGAGGGAAGGCATGGTAGCAGGAGCTTGCTTGAGGAATCTGGTCAAGTTGCATCCACAGTCAGGAAATAGAAAGAAATGGATGCTGGTGTGCAGCTCTCTTTCTCCTCTATACTCATTCTGAGATCCCAGCCTATGGCACGGTACCACCCACATTCAAGAGAGTTGTCTTAGCTACAGTTTTCATCGCTGTGAACAGACACCATGACCAAGGGCAACCCTTTTAAGGACAACATTTAATTGGGTCTGGCTTAAGAGGTTCAGAGGTTCAGATCATTATCATCAAGGTGGGAGCATGACATAATCTAGGCAGGCATGGTGCCTAAGCACTTGTGAGCCATAATGCATGAGGACCAGGGCCTGCCCAAATTGCTTGATGTTCAACAACTCCTGGTGCCTGCCTGGACTGTGCCAAGAGTTCTACCTCTTCATTTGAAGGCCACCAGTAGAAGTCTGGCTCCCATGTGGTTAGGAGTATCTCATTGCCCGCAGTGACATACTTTCTCCAACAAGGCCACACCTACTTCCTACTCCAACAATACCTCACCTCCTGATAGTGCCTCTCCCTGGGCCAAGCATATTCAAACCACCACAGAGGTCTTCCCACCCTAGTCAAACCTCTCTGGAAAAACCCTCATTCCAACACCCAGAGGTATGGTTCCATGATGAACCTAAACCCAGTCAAATTGACAATGAAGATTCACCATGGCAGCCATGAAGCTAGGACGCTGAATGCAATTTCTAGGACTTTGATATTTTATATGGCTTTATCAGTGCCAGGAAGATGTGTGGTATTTTTCTTATAGCAGCCTTCTGAGTTTCTATTCATCTGAGTGAATGATCAGGTTTTTCTTTTTTCTTTGTCTTTTTTTTTCTTCTGGAGACCATCAGGGTCTCCAGACCTCTGGGTCATCAAATGAAGTCTTTGGAGCCCCTTGGTGACATTTTGTATTAGAGCACAGCTAACAGGAACTCTGTGTGGAGCACCGTGTGCAGCACAGTGGTAGGCCTCAATGACAAGAGAGAATGAGTCACCAACAGCTTCAGGAATGTGGAAGAAATGCCAGCGAGACTGCAAATAATGGGTGCAGTTCTGACACAGAAGAAGGCAAAGGGCAGACATTAGTTGTCAGGGAGGAAAAGTAGGGGTAGGGGAGGCCAGCTCCCCTATGTGGCTACAGCTTTGAGCAGCTTGTGTCCATATGATGGGATCATGGTGGGATGGAATAATAAAGAAAATGAAGATTTTTTTCCACTGGAAAGGAATATTATGTGCAGGAGCTGGTGGTGAATCTTTCTGAGGGGCAAAAGAGTAGTTTTGACAGCTTCTAGAAGCTCTGTCAGATTCTGGACTTTAATCGTGGCTATGGGATATGACAGGTACCAGTGAATCTGAGTTCTTCTGAAAGCATCCTGGGATCTTCAGATGGAACATTCTTCAGAAGTTCAGGGACAACTGAAGCTATGTTTAGAGGGCAAGTCAGAATTGCTCAGGAGCCCAACAAGGTGTCTGTATCAGTCACGCGTCACTGTGGTAAGGTAACTGAGAAGAAAGACATACAAGAGGAAAGATTTATTCTGACTCAGTTTCAGGGGCTTCAACCCATGGTCATTTGTTGCTTGTGGGACTGCACTGTGGGGCAGAACACTGTGTTAAGGGGCATGTGGCAGAGTATACTGGCTCCCTTGCTGGTATACAGGAGAGAAGGGAGGAGGGAGAGAGGGAAGGACAGAGAGGAAGATGAGGGGAAGGGAACAAGATGAACCTTTAAAAGGTCAAGTTCCCAATGACCCACTCCCTCCCACTAGACCTCACCCATTCAGGTATGACCTCATCAATGCATGTAAGAAGTCCTTGTGATATAACCACAACTCAGCATAGCCACCTGAGGACCAAGTGACCTTAGATTACTGTGTTTTCCACCTTAGTGGAGAAGTGCCACCAGGGCAGTAAGTTGTTCAGGAGACAAGTTTTCTCTCTCCTGAAAACAACAAGTTGTAAAGTTAACAAGCCAATGGCTGCATGTTTCCACATCTGCCAATCAGCACTTCTTGGTGATTTGTTCTTGCGAGAGGGCGGCAGGGAACAGTCATTAAGAGTATAAGTCTTGCCAACTGAAGTTATCCTCATTTGTCAGTGTAAATCAACCTAAAAATTAGTGTAGCGATAAAAGCTGGTGAAACTATGTCCACCAAGATTGCCACCATTGTGGGCACCATTTGTAACCGTGTGTGGATAGAGGGGTTTTGTGCTAAGATGGGAACAGTAAAATTGACAAAGCCTGCTGTGAGCAGGGTTTAGTTTTAGGGTTGGATGCTTGGAGGAAAGAGAAGAAGAAAGAGGCCATAGGAAGAATTGGATACAGCATCCTCACTAGAATTGACTCCCAGTGGGCCTCGGTGGCAAAATCTTGGTTCCTGACCAAGGCCTGTGTGGAATGGTCCCATTCTGGCCCCACCTGCAGCTAATAAGACTAAATTCAAACTGCTCTAGGTGTTTGCTGTCAGTAATTTTAGCTGTATGCTCCTTTCTGAAGGGAGTTATGAGTGGTTGGTCACTACATTCTGTACAGAGTCCATATCCTGAATCCAGAGAAGAGTTATTAATTTTAATTATTATTATTAATTATTCATTATTAATGATTAATTATTTGTGAAACTGTGGCTTAGTACCTTGGCCTAATTTCTGACCATAGCTGTTGGACAAAGTCAGTGAATTCTCACAATGGCTGAGAAAGTTGACAAGATTGAAGATGTCGGATGCAGACAAACTAAGCTTCAAATCCATAATCAATACTCAACTGTGATGGTTAATGTTGCTTGTCAACTTAACATACTCTAGAGCTACATAGGGGACAAGCCCCTGGGCAGGCCCATGAGAAACTCATCTTGACTAGGTTGATTGAGGTAAGAAGAGCCACCCTAGGGCAGCCCCACTCCCTTGGCTTGGGTCTGGACTTCATGAAAAGGAGAAGGGTTAAATAGAAGTTCCTTGATGAGGTCTTCTTATTCCTCTCAATCTAGAGGACCCCACTCCTCCTCCCCTCTGTCATGTGCTGTCATGGATTCTTTTTTCCCTTCACATTGGGAAGCTTCATTGCGTGTGGCTGTCCTGGAACTCACTTTGTACACCAGGCTGACCTCGAACTCAGAAATCCACCTGCCTCTGCCTCCAGAGAGCTGAGATTAAAGGCATGCGCCACCATACCCACCCGTCCTTTATGCCCTTTTATCTTTTGACTGACTATAACCCTGAAAAGATGATGTTCATGCCCATGTTCTTGTTTCTGGTGATCCAATGTCTAGCTCAGATACACTTCTGTTATCTATTTTAGTGGCCACAGGTCACATGATACTGCTGTGAACACACTGTATTGTATACCATGGTCCCAAAAATGCTTTTCACAGATCACCACTCTTCAGTCCCACAACAACACTATGAAGCCAAAACTGCTATTATTCCCTTTTATAAATAAGAGGCTTGAATTTGTCACTAAGGGACAGCACATACCTAGTATGTACGATGCTCTGGTTTAAACCCCAGCACTGCTCCCCACCCCACGAAACACATTTTACAGATAAAGAAATCAAGATACAGAGATGCTACCTCACTTCAGATTTTATAGGTAGGAAGGTTTGAAAAGAAGTTGGTATTTAAACTCAGGCATGAAGGTTCCTGAGTCAAAAAAGAGTTCATTGAATGACCCCATGTAGTTCATGAAAAGAGTTCATTGAATGACCCCCATGTAGTTCATGGTAGAATGGGGTTGGATCCCTGGTTCTGCTGATAAGGACAAAAGAGCTGAGGAATTTGGGGGAACTTAGAAAGGAGGGACACGTACATATAATTCTTGGGGCAGAATAAAAATATCTTCTATAGCATTCTAGGTTAGATTTTATCCATCCATCCATCCATCCATCCATCCATCCATCCACCCACCAATCCATCCGTGCATCCATCTATTTCATGTGTACGTGCATGTTTGGGTACATGTGTATGCACACAGATGCTAGAGCTCAGCCTCCACTGTTGTTCCTCAGGGACCATCTACCTTGGTTCTTTTTGAAACAGGGCCTTTCATTGGCCTAAAGATTGCCAATGTGGCTAGGCTGCCTGGCCAGTGAGCCTCAGGGAGCCACATTTTCTGCCTTCTCAGCTCTGGAATTTCTGATTTCTCAGCTCTGTGTCTCTGGCCTTTTTTATGTGGAGTCTAGATACCAATCAAGCTCGCTCCAGAACAAAGATTTCCTCACAGTATAGTGAGCGGCAAACACTGCGCTGACTTAGCTATCCTCAAAGGCCTGGTTTTTCATTTTGTCAAAGAGATGTTGCATATAATAAGTAGTGATCTTCATCTTTGTTCTCAGCTTTGAACCAGAAGACAGGAGGAAATGTTCTAGTTTTAGTAACTGATCAGAAAATACTTTCTAAGAGATTCACCTTGGTGCAGGAACAAGCCTTTGGCAAGTCCACCCTAAAATTCAGGGTGTATGGTCTACTTGTGTCTGAACAGAGAGGAAATTCTGTTCATTGCTGCAGAAGGCACAGGAGTAGTTTGAGAGGAGGATTGTAGAGCCCCAAAGAGAACTAATCAGTCGGGTTAGGTTATGCTCTGTATAATCAGGCCCCCAGAATGTCATTGGACAGTCATCAATAAATTTAGAACAGATCTTCTTTGAAATAGCACCTCACACATCCCAGGCTGGCCTTGAGCTTGCTATGTAGCCAAGAGTGCTCTTGAATTTCTGATTCTCCAGCCTCCACATCACAAGTACTGGGGTTATAGGCATGCATCCAGCATGCCAAGTTTGTGTGGTACTTGGAATTGAACCCAGGGCCTTGTGCATGCTATGTGAGCATCCAACCAACCAATTGAGTTACATCCCCAAACCACAAATAGAAAGCTGAGAAAGGACTGTTTCTTGGGACCTGTGGTAAAGTGAGATTAACAAGGTAGATAATATGAGCCAAAACAGTAGGAAAAGCCAAAGATCTTGAGGACCATTTGAGACTTTGCTGCACCCCAGAACCAGGAGTTCAAAGCATCATCACTGAAATTGTGAGGTTTTCAGAGAGGTGAATGTCTATCATTGCTAACGTCTCTAAGAGTATGTTGTAACAATTCTGAGCAGTAGGGAAGAAAGAATAGGAAGACATTTCTTGAGGGCTAACCCTCTGTAAGGCATCCCTGGGTCAGACATCCTTCAGGGCTGACAGGTGGAACCTCCATTTTTAATGATTAATTTATTGTTTATATGCATGTTTATTTGCTTGTATGCATGTCTGTGTGAGGGTGTTGAATACCCTGGAACTGGAGTTACAGACAGCTGTGAACTGTCATGTGGGTGCTGGGGAAAGAAGCTGGCTCCTTTGGAAGCACAGCCAGTGCTCTTTACCACTGAGCCATCTCTTTAACCATAACAGGGAGAATTTTAAAGCTGACCTGTAGAACTGCCCTTCTTATGGACTCTGCTTGGAAGCTTCTCTCTCTTCTACCACCTGTTCATCAGTTCCTGCAGGGATCAACCCAGCATATTCCTCCAACAACAGAGCCTCAGTGTAGGCAGTTTCTTTTCCTTACGTTGCCTGGTCAAAACTTTCCAGTCACAAAAGCTGTAGGGTGTTTTTAAGAGAAATCTGAACTCAGACTTGTGAGGAAATCTTTGTTCTGGAACTTTCTTGCTGTTGGACTAGGACAAAGCCCTTATATCTTAAGAGTAGCTCTCATTTTGATTTCTGTCTTTGAAATAGTTTTCATGTCCCTGTCACTGTATACATGGCCAGACACAAGGAGAAGTAGAGTTATTATCTATGTGTAGCTTTTGCAGCCCAGCATGGCGCTTGGAAGTCTATAGTTATTGAGTGAACATGAATCTCTCCATGCTGTTCCCGGGAAGCTTAGCTGTGTCATGAATATGTCATTGAATAGGCTTTAGAAAAAGATAATTTGCCCACTTGGAAGAAACCTCATCACACATAGCTACCACCTTAGAAATAAATTTAGTTAAATCAATTTTGTTAAGAACCTCTTATTTGAGAGTTCACTTCGTGGCTAACCCCAGCTGGGGCTACTTGCGTTTTCCTGTGTGGGCTTTTGGATGAAAGTATTTATGTTTTATAAAGGCAGTTTAATTAACCTGTAGGAGTCAGAGGCAGCATGGACAAGCATACTGAAAATAAGGAATTTTGGGATGAAGAGGAAGCTTTCTGAGTTTCTTTAAGCAGAAAACAAAAGCTGCCATCTTCAACTGTCCATGGAATCACTAAGACCATGGTGTCTTTCTAAGACTTCTGGGAAAAGGCACTGCAGTGGTGAGGGTTACAACTCTCTCTGGTGAGTCCAGCATGAGAAACCAGGTCATGAGATAGAGTCAGACGTCAATTGTGGGAATTAACGACCAATGTGGCGACAACCATGAGTAAATATACCTCTCCTTTACATCTCGTGTAAAACCTCCTATTCCTTGTTAAGTTTGCCTGTAGTATTTGCCGTCTCCCCCCTCCAACCCCCCAGATTTCTGTGAATAACTTATGGTTGTCACACCACATCCCACAAGATTACATAAGGAAGAGAGAAAAGCAAGCTATTGAGCCAAATTTCATAAGAAAACAAACGAAAAACCCAATTTCAAAAAGTAGATTCATTTTTGGCTTCAGCCAGCTGACAGTTTTGTACTCACCGAAGGTGTTTGTTCCAAAGAGAATGCTGTTTCTGTGACAATCCTGAAGATTTCCTGTTGCCACGAAGCTAAGACCAACCCAGGGTTAGGTCCCCAGAGATGCCCAATAATGTCTGTTATCCCCCAAATACTCTTCTTTTCCCTCTAAGTGAACTTTGCTGTTAGGTTGCAGAAACATTCTCCTGGTTAATGATTAGACAAAAGAATGGACGGGAGGAAGCACTAGCAGTTGGTTGTTTCTTTAGTAGGTTCTAAGAAAATAGGACTTCAGTGTTTCAAGGGCCAGGGCTTATCTACTTCTACACATGATTTGATGGGTAAAGAAGTTGATGACCAGAGAGGTAAAATGACTCACCCAAAGCCACACAGTTAGATTATGAGCAGCTAGATCAGTAGTGCTCTACCTAGGGGTTTACCAACCAACTCTTTCACAGGGGTTGCCTCAACTTATTGGTAAACACAGATATTTACATTATGATTCATAACAGTAGCAAAATTACAGTTATGAAGTAGCAATGAAAATAATTTAATGGTTGAGGATCACTACAATACAATGAACTGTATTAAACTATGGCAGCCTTAGGAAGGTTGAGAACCACTGAGCTAGAGAAGCCAACCTCAGAGCAGCAACCTGGGTTTCCTGTCAATGAACCTCCATCTCCTTGTTTCTGTAGAAGTAACATTGTGTATTTTCCTTCCTTTTTTCTTTTTTTTTCATTTATTCCTCCTCTCCCCTCCCCTCCCCTCCCCTCCCCTCTCCTCTCCTCCCTTCCTTTTCTCTTCTCATCTTCTTCTCATCTCTCTCTTCAGGCAGGATCTAATGTAATGTAGCCCAGGCTATAGGTGAGAATGCCCTTGAACTCCTGCTCTTCCTGTCCCTTCCTCCCATGAGTTGGGATTACAAGAGTATATCACCATATCTGACCTGCATTCCATTTTTCAACTAAAGAGGTTTTGGAGTTTATTTTATTTTTATTTTTATTTTTTTTGGTTTTTGGAGACAGGGTTTCTCTGTGTAGCCCTGGCTGACCTGGAACTCACTTTGTAGACCAGGCTGGCCTCGAACTCAGAAATCCGCCTGCCTCTGCCTCCCGAGTGCTGGGATTAAAGGTGTACGCCACCACGCCTGGCTCTATGTTTTTTATTTTATTTTATTGTGAACTTTTTGTTTTGTTTTGTTTTGTTTTGTTTTGACTTTTTGGTCTTATTGGTCTTTTGTTAGTTTGCTTTGGCTTTTAGTTTTGTGAGGTTTTTTTATTTATTTTTTGTTTGTTGAAGAGAGAGACAGTGTTCGGCAGGTAGGGAGGTAAGATATAAATCTGGAGGGAGATGGGTGAGGGGGAGCCATGATCAAAATATATTGCACAGAAGTTTTAAATGGTAATCAATCAATCCCACAAACAAATAGAAAAATGAAGTCTAATACTGTAGCACTCTAATAATATAGAAATCTAATTTTTATTTTTATTGTTAATTGCTATTATTATTCTCTCTTCACCCAACAATTTGTTCCAACTCATTCTCAGGGATCTGCCTATGTCCCTGGTTTGTAAAGTAGGCATGAGTGACAAAGGGAAGGTAAACTGGAGGGGAGGGAAAGAAGTCCCAGGAGGGCAATGTGCTTTATTTCCATGTATAGGGGTTAGGGGGACTTCAGAAGGAGGAGTAATGGAATGGTGGGCGAAATGGAGCAGGCTGGGTTCATGGTGCTCCAGTCTGCAGGGTGGAACTCTTAGGCTCTCACCTGTGCGCAAGACATTACCGAACAGGGTATAAAGTGTCAGCCTATTCATGCCTAACTCTGCCTAACTCTGCCTTAGTCCGTGGTGTGCAAAAAGTACCCACTTAGGAGTCAGGAACTTCTGTTCTGTTTGTTCTCTCCTCTCCCGACCCGTGTGTGAATACCGAATATGTGTACATGTATATGTTTGTATGTTGTACAGCTTGAATCAGCACGTGCCTGTATGTACACATGGAGGCTCAAAGAACAAGCTCAGGGGTTTTCAAGTGTCAGACCACACCCCTTTAAATAAGACAGCATCTCATTGGCCTGGAACTCACTAAGGTTGGCTGGCGAACAAGCTTCATGACTACCTGGTTCAGCCTCCCCTGTACCGGCATTACAGAGACACACCATGCTTGGCTTCTTTCCTCCACGAGGCGTGTAGGGATGGCATTCAGGTCTTTGCGCATGCCTCAAACTTCACTGACTAGGCTGTCGTCCTGTCCCCATTGGCTCTCCTTCATCACCCGTGTGATTCTGGGAACGGTCACGTAGTCCTCTCTTGCCTTGGATTTCTCAACAATATAGTAAAACCTGCTCTATTGATTTGGTGTAAAGGTCTGAGGCTCAGAGCACGGTGCCTGGCACAGAGAGAGGGTATAAAGGAGGGAGGTGGCACGACCCCACAGAAAGCCTGCTGGATCCAGAAGAATCCGAGAACTTTACTTTTCACCTTGTCAAGACTGTGCCAGCAATCCACTTCATAGATACTCTCTTTTATTTCTTATTTTGTAGTATTCAGTCCTCCCTCTTTCGTCCCACGATGGTGTTTGCATTTGTTTGTCTATCACTTAATAAGGCTTTATGTCTGTTGGTTGTGTCTCTCGGTTTATTACTGAGAAAATCCAGAATAACCCAGTTCATGACTGTATCTCCAGCCACATCTCATATGCTCCTCCTCTTATGCCCGTCTTTTCTTTCTTCATTCATCCTTATCACCTCTCCCTCTAATTATTGGTTATAATCTTCCATAGCTCTAACAGTCTCTAAAATCAATAAACCCTAGCAGTATCCTAACCTTTTTTTGACTACTTTACCTAGTTTTTCTTTTCAAATTTTATTTAATAATCATTATCCTTAACATCTAACATTTCTCACTCTTAATCTTATTACCTAAAATCCAAGTAAACTCCATTTTATTCTTGGTTGCTTATCCTTCAACCGTTATCAAAGTCGAAGTGTCTCAGTGTTGGCAAGTATGGCATTTGCAGAGTGGTATTATAACTAGCTGAAGTTTTTATTCAGGTTTATAGTCTATTCAAGGAATAATATAGGACTTTCACAAGGTGTCCTGTACTCCCAGACTAGCAGATCTTAACCTTCCTAATTGGTTTTAATTACTTAAATAATTATTAACTGATTAATACTGTGATCCTTTAATACAGTTTCTCATGTTGTGATGAGCCCAACCATAAAATTACTTTGTTGCTATTTCAAAATTGTGTTTTTGCAACAGTTATGAATCGTAATGGAAATATCGAATATGCAGGACATTTGATACATGATGCCCAAAGTGGTGGTGAGCTGAGGCAGACTGAGGACTCCTGTCTTAGACAGAGGTACTATGTTTTGAACTACACTTCTTCAAGGTCATTTGTGAACACTGAAAATACTCCAAATGAAAGAATATAGCTGACAAAAATAAACCAAGCAAAGAACACCATTGTCACCTGTGTAAATTCCAACTCAGTGACACAAGAAACATAAAAGAGCAAGAGAGCACATTCTTTTTCTATACTAACCATATAGTAATGGCATCTTGTGATAATGAGTTATGTGAAATCCCAGACTGAGAACTCAAAAGAATGGTTATTTGCATATGATTACATAGTGATACGTTCAAAGAAATCAAAGAAGAAAATAAAGCTTCCCATGGAGACCACAAACATGTGAATTAAATAAGGAAGGCAATGCAAGATATGAAAGAATTATATGAAGAGATCAAAATGCTAAACAAAAATCAATTTGAAGTTCTGGAAATGAAAAATGGTGAATTCAAAAACAGCATCTTTGGGAAGTCTTACCAATAGACTGGATCATGAAAGAATGGAATAGCAGAGCTTGAAGATAAGGTGGAAGAACTGGATCAGTTGAACGATGACAAAGATAATAAGGATATACCAGTTGTTATGCACACTCTAAACCAAACCAAACCAAACCAAACCAAACCAAACCAAACCAAACCACAAACCAACCAATAAACAACCCAAGTCTATGGGAAAGGGCAGGAAAAGGAGGCTGACTGAAGTTTAATGGCTTAGAAAACAGTTTTAAAAAGATTACAACATAGTAATCCCAGCACTTGAAGCACTTGAGAGGCTGAGAAAGGCAGAGCTACATGAACTGAAGGCTAGCCTATTATACATATTGAGTTTCAGGACATCTAGGCCTACACAGAGAGACTTTGTTTCAACTTCAACCCCAAGATTCATAACAGAAAAAATTTCCTGAATTAGGAAACGTGATGATAACCCCAATATGGGAGATATTCAGAAAACTAAACAGGCTATATCAGGAAGAATCCTAGCCTCATATTATAATTAAAGATTTAAATATATAGAACAAAGAAAGTATATTGAAAAAAGTAAGAGAGAAACCGAGTCACATATAAAAGCAGGCTCATCGACTAACAGCATATTATTCACCTGAAATGCTTAAAGTCATGAGGACCTGGGCAAATTTATTTAAAGTTCTAAAGACAGAAACTATCAGCTCAGACTATTATACCCAACAAAACTACATGTCATAGTTAAAAGGGGGAAAAAACTCCATGATAAAAATAGGCTAAAGGAATCAATGACAACTAAGTCAGCTCTACAGAAAAATACTCAAAAAATTCTTTAGACTGAAAGGAAAACCAAATTCACCCACAAGGCCATAGGAAAGAATAAACCACACTAGAACAGTAGTTAAACAAATGAGAAAAGGGAAAAACAAATACCTTTCTATAATAACTATGAATATTAATAATCTCTATTATCCAAATTAAAAGATAGAGACTTTTAGACTGTATTAAAAAAAGAAAAGGCAGTAACCAACTATTTGTTGTTTCCAATAAAAGCTCCCCACTACAAAAGACAGACTTTATATTGGAGTGGAACATTTAAAAGAAATTGGCAGGTGTTGCAGTTCTAGTATCTGAAAAAAAAAATAGACTTCAAAACAAAACTAGCGAGAAAAGATAAATAGAGACACTTTATACTGGTTAAGGAACACTCCACCAAAAGGGATACTATAATTCTACACATATTTGCCATGCACACAGTTTCATAAAAATAAAGCTGTAAAGCCACGGGTTAGCCTTAGCACAACAATAATAGATGACCTCAATACCCACTCTCACTCATTGACAGGTCATTCCAACAAATATAACAAGGATATGTGAATTAAGTGGTACAATAGATTGAATGAACTTAAAACATTTTAGAACATTGTATGTAAGTACGATATAATGAATATTCTTTTCAGGAGTCTATGGAACTGTCACCAAAATAGATAATATATTAGGGAACAAAGTGAGTCTCAGATAATATGGAAAAATTGAAATGATTCTTTGTATTATATTTTTATTACATGGAATCAAAACTACAAATCAGCAGCAAGAGAAATCTAGAATTCATACAAACTCATGGAAATTAAATAACATGCCACCAAATGACAAATAGATTTTGGAAGAAATCCAGAAGGAAATAACATTCTTAGACTCAGTCTCTGTCTTAGTGCCTTCTTCTATGAAACTTCTGTGCCATGAAAGCAAAGTGGATGAAGAAGTTAATGTGTAAGCTGAAGCACAAGATAAGAAAGATGAGGCAGAGGTCCAAGTAGATAAGCTTGTGCACCCGTGGAGGCTGAAGAAGCAGAAATAACGGATGTTGGAGGTCAACATGCTGGTATAAGTTGTTGGACTGTATGCTACTGATGATAATGAGTCTTAATAGACATGGATCTTCACCATGTTGCAGAGACCCCCTCTGAAAGATTGTCTTTTTTACAATCCAAACAGTCCCCATTAACCCTCTGCCATGAACTTGTGGCATTGGGGTAGTTCTGCTCTCAATTGTGGCCAAACATGACTTGTGCACAATAAATAATCTTTCTTCCTATCTCAGGTGAAGGATAAAATAAATCCTACAATCAAATGAAGAAAGTATGAACATTGTATCAAAACTTTTGGGATACAATGAAATCAGTTCTAAGAGGGAAATTTATGGCTTTAAGTACCTACATTCCCAATAGAGGAGCTAGAGAAAGTACCCAAGGAGCTGAAGGGGTCTCCAACCCTATAGGTGGAACAACAATATGAACTAACCAGAACCCCCAGAGCTCGTGTCTCTAGCTGCATATGTAGCAGAGGATGGCCAAGTTGGCCATCATTGGGAAGAGAGGCCCCTTGGTTAGGCAAACCTTATATGCCCCAGTACAGGGGAACACCAGGGCCAAGATGTGGGAGTGGGTGGGTAGGGGAGCCAGGCGGGGGATGGGGGAGGGTATGGGGGACTTTCGGGATAGCATTTGAAATGTAAATGAAGAAATTATCTAATAAAAATTGGAAAAAAAAGAAATCAGAGAGGCGCTGCTGAGATGGCTCAGTAGTTAAGAGCACTGGATGCCCTTCCTGGATCAATTCCCAGCACCTACATGGCAGCTCACAACTATATGTAACTCCTCTTCCCAGGGATCTGACACCCTCATTTAGAAATACATGCAGGCAAAACACCAATGTGCATTAAATAAATAAATAATGAAAGAAAGAAATCAGAGAAATTTAAAATAAATAACTCAATGATGCATGTTAGGGTCCTGGAAAAAACAATCTAAACCTCAAATCAATAGGCAGAGATAAAGTCATAAGATCAGAACAGAAATTAAGAAAATGGAAAAAAATACAAGAAATCAATGAATCAAAAAGTTCTTCAAAAAATAACATTGACAATTTCTTAGTCAAACTTAATGAAAGAAATAGAGAGAAGGTCCCAAAATAAAAGGTGAAAGGTAATTGCAACAGATCCAGTGACATTTAGAAAACTGTTGGATCTTTCCTGAAAACATATATTCTACCAAGTTGGAAAGTCTAAAAAAAAAATGAATGAATTTTTAGATGTATGGGACCTATCAAAATTAAAGTAAGGCGAGATTAAACAGCTTAAGTATCTATAACAAATTGAGACTGACGCATAGTTAAAACACTTCGACCTAAAACCAACTCAGGCTTAGACAGATTCATTGATGAATTTTACTATATTTTCAAAGAAGAGCTAATACCAATTCAAATTATTCCATAAAATATAAAGGGAACATTACCAAGCTATTAGCATGAAGCTATTCCTACCCCGATACCCAAAGCAGATGGACACATGACAACAATAAAACAAATTACAGACGGATATCCTTAAAGTTAGATGCAAAATTTTCTCAAAAAAATTCCACTGAATTTAAGAACAAATAAAAAGGATTGATCCTCCTGTCTCAGCTATTATTTTAGCTACTGTTCTATTGTTAAGAAAAACCACCATAACTAAGGCAGCTTATAGAAGAAGCATTTAATTGGGGGCTTGTTTACAGTTTCAGATGGTTATGACTGACCATCATGATGAGTGTGGTAGAAGGCAGGTAGAGGTGCCACTGGAACAGTAGCTGAGAGCTCAAAAGTGATCCATAAATTTCAGGGGGAGGGGGGGAGGGAGGGAGGGAGGGAGGGAGAGAGAGAGAGAGAGAGAGAGAGAGAGAGAGAGAGAGAGAGAGAGAGAGAGAGAGAAATATCTCATTGTTGACTTTTGAAACCACAGTGTGTACCCCAAATGACATGTCTCCTCAAACAAGGACGCACTTCCTAATTCTTCTCAAACAGTTCCACTAAACAGACCACTGTGAGTCAAGCATTTAAATCTAAGAGCCTGTGGGAGCCATTCTCATTCAAATAACAGCTTCCGTTTAACAGACACTTGATGAGAATTTCTAGGCTAGACACGGAGCTAAAAGAGAAACAGAATAGAAAGAAAGAAAGAGAGAGAGAGAAAGAAAGAAAGAAAGAAAGAAAGAAAGAAAGAAAGAAAGAAAGGGGAAGGGGGGAAAGAAAGAGAGAAAGAGTCAGCAGCCAAAAGCAGATCTAAAATATAAATAAAAAGGCTTCATTTTTGCTTGATATAAAAAAAAATGTTCTCATTGTACGGAATCCTCAAAGAACTAATAATATACGTATGAAAAGAAAAACCTGTTGGACTGGAAGACAGAAAGCTGTCATTTTAGCAGTGAACATCCCATTCAACGCCTTCATGATCTCAGCCAAGTAACACTCCCCTCTGTCTCAGTTACTCTTCTATTGCTGTGACAAAAACACCATTAGACCAACCTATAGAAACCTATAGAAAGAAGTGCTTTATTCGGAGATCACAGTTCCAGAGGGTTAGAGTCCATGACCATTATGGTTTGGGGCACAGCAGCAGCTGGGCTGGAGCCATATCCAAAGGCCCACACTTCTATCCTCAGGCACAAGGTGGGGGTGGGGAGGGAGGGAGGAAGAGAGGGTGAAGAAGCAAGTGAACAAACGCTAAACAGAAATGGTACAGACTTGAAACTTCAAAGGCCTGGCCGCAATGACACACCTCTTCCACCAAGGCCACACCTCCAAATCCTTCCCAAACAGTCTCACAATAGGGGAACAAGCATTTAAATATATGGGCCTATGGGGGCCATTCACTTCCACCCACCACACCTTCCTTTACGCTTCCAAGTTCCATCTGTAAAAGCAGAAGAGAGCTGAGGTGGGGACTCAGTGGGTAAAGAGTTTGCTGTCCAAACATGAAGATGTGAGTCAGATCCCCAGTGCTAACATAAAAGCCAGGCACAGAGGTGGACACCTCTAACTCCAGCACTGGGGGTGTGGCCACAGTTGGATCCTGAGGGTCAGTGGCTGGCCAGACTTTACAAAATGATATGCTCCAGGTTCAGTGAGAGACTCTCAAAAATAAGGTGGAGAGCAACTGAGGAAGAAAATGTGAAACTCACAAAGCCATGTGTATGTATGAGTGTGCCTGAATACACACACACACTCATACACACACCACACACAGACACACACTGAAATAAAATAGATCAATAAAACATGAAGGTCGGCAAAGCTGTTATGTTTGAAATGAGCCGTCAGCATTCCCTTCAGAGCACGAAGCAACAGGGAAAGCTAATTCCCACTGGGCCTTAGCCTTATCATTCTTTGTTATTTTCTCTTGAAAAAAATTTGTTTTGATTAAGATATAACTTTTACTCATTATTGGAGCACACATTATCATAACTCTACACAACTTCCAGGTCAGTAGAGGGAACACCCAGGCATTGCATAAGGACAAACTGAGATTTTTTTCTCCCCTGCCCATGGATCCATAAAACCAGTAGGTGACTTGGCTGCCTCACACAAGTTGGACTAATGTCAGGCCTGAAAAGAGAACAGCTGGCCTGGGAATTGCAGTATTGCAGTTGAGAGGTCTGGCTTCAGGGAATCGGGGTGGGCGGGCACCATGTTCTTGATCCAGATGTTGCCATCAGACACTTTACAGTTCCTGGAAGGCAAGGCGAGCTCCTTCCATGTTGCTCTCTCTCCTTGTACAGAAAAATAGACTGTTCTTTCCAGCTTTCTAACCTCAAACTTGGCTTCCTTGAACAAACATGTAGACTCAAAGCTCTCTGGAAGCTCGCTCCTGGATACTCTCGAAAGATGCAGTGCTCAGCACACCTTCGAGGGTGTGAGGAGACCCACTTTCATGTGGGTGGATTGAGTCTTCTCGGCCATGGTGACCGTCCCTCTGGTACCTGAGGAAGGAGATGAGGGGATTCTGACAGTGATTGTGCTGACGTGATTGGCTGTAAACAATGTGGCCCTGGCACGTTAACATGAATGGCAATGTGTTTCTGGAGATGGAGGAGAGTTGTGACATTTGGCTTGGATAGAAACATCTCAGTGCCCAGACAGGGTTCCCAGGAACTTTCCAAGTTCAGATGTGGTGTCCATCCTCACTGCCTCTTTCTACTGGCTTGCCGTTAGCTACTATCAAGAACTCACAGCAGAACCAGAGACGTGGCTCTCAAGGTCCTATTTGTAAAGCGAGGAGGATGAATTGTGGAAGGGCTTCCTTCTATTCTGTGAGCTACTCCATGTTCCTCTCATAGGCCCATGTGTGGTGAGGGAGAGTGATGGGGTTTCAGCTTTAGCTCAGAGAACTTTACTTAAAAAATTTTTTATCGATCAGTGGTGACACACACCTTTAATCCCAGCACTTGGGAGGCAGAAGCAGGTGGATTTCTGAGTTCGAGGCCAGCCTGGTCTACAGAGTGAGTTCCAGGACAGCCAGGGCTACAGAGAGAAACCCTGTCTCAAAAAACAAACAAACAAAAACATTTTTTATTTATGTGTATGTGTGTTTGTCTCTGTGAGCATTTGCCATGTGTGTCTGGGTGCTTTTGAAGACTAGAAGAGGGAGCCAGAAGCCCTGGAGCTGTGGTTACAGTTGTCAGTTGCCCAAGGTGAGGGTTGAGAGCTGAACCCTGGTCCTCTGCAAGAGCAGCAAGCCACTCTTAACCAAAGATCTCTCTAGTCCCAGGGAATTACTCTCTGATCTCTACTGTATTTTGAACTTTGCTTATATGATTTCCCTTGAAAGAAGTGTCTTCTTCTTCTTCTTCTTCTTCTTCTTCTTCTTCTTCTTCTTCTTCTTCTTCTTCTTCTTCTTCTTCTTCTTCTTCTTCTTCTTCTTCTTCTTCTGTGAGAAAAGTTTATAAATCAACAGAATAAATATACTTTTATCTATCTATCTATCTATCTATCTATCTATCTATCTATCTATCTATCTATCTATCTATCTACTCACTTACTTATTTGTAGGCTGTGGTCTACAGACCCTGCAGAGGTCAGACACATTAGCTGTACACACACAGCTGCCCTGGCCTCTTGAGCTCTCTGCTGCTTCACTCAGCAGCTTCTTACTGTACTCACCCAGGATTTTGTCCCTCAGATTCCTTGTGTTGCAGCAACACTGCACTCAGTCAGTGTGAAGGGCGCTCTGGACGTGCTGGAAGCTGACTTGTGCCATAGTAGCCTTTACGAGACAGGTGGGAGTTACTAGAAAATAGCCCTTACTGTTGGCAGCCAGGGTCCTATGCTAGATTGTGTCCTAGGAATCCCATTGGGATTTCTAGTCAGTCAGTTGCACACTAACACATGCGATTTTAGGGATTTCTTTTCCAAATCCCTTCATTGGTGCTTTCCAGGGTCCCTGCCCAGATGAAGAGCTTGGACTTGAATGCTTGGTTAGGGTCAAGGGATCCTAATCCATTCTGTGGATCTTACAGTGTCGTGGGCACCTATGTTTATTAGGTCACGGCTGCTGTCCCTTCCAGCTTTGCTTAACCAGGGAAGCAGGGCCAAGGACCTGAAAATGTCTCTGACTCCAGTCAGCCTTTTAATCAAGCTTCTGATTAGGCTGCTAAATATTTACTGAGTGCCAAGTGTGAGCTTGTCCTGTTCTGGGAGCTGGGACAGAAAGACGAGCCCCAGGGTGAAAAATGTCCCTGTAAAATCCTCGTAAGATCAGCTGATCTTTGAGGACAGAAGAGTTAATTCCATCATATATATATATATATATATATATATATATATATATATATATATATATATATATCTCCCAGACATATAATCTGAAAAGAGAGGGGAAGAAAAACCGGTTGGGATGGTCATCCGCATTATTGATTTGACTAGATTTGAAATCACCTAGGAAGCACACTTAGAGGAATGAATATCTTTAGGAGCATTTCCAGAGATGTCTGACTGAGGACAAATGATTCACCCTCAATGGAGGCAGCATTACCAAATACACCCAGATCAAATATAAAGGAGAAAGCGACCTGAGCTCGTATCCCCTCAAACCACGAGCCACCACAAGACCTTCTTTCTTAAGTTGCGTCTGTCAGTGGTTTTGTCTCGGCAACATCAACGTAACAAAGACAGCCACAAGGCAATTCAAGCATAATAATAAGACAATGGGAGGTGTGAATTCTTGGTTGCATTACACCTCACAGGCATAACAAGTAAGATATGTATTTATAACTTAACAGACAACTATGTTGCTATGGACATATGTGTGTCAATAGTAGATACTTGTCTCAGTCTTTGGAAGCATGGAGGGCCTTGGGTCAGTCTCCGCTAAGTAGAGTGACCATCAGAGCACCCTACTTTAGGAGCATTAAGCCCCTCTTCAGTGCATCATGCCACAAAGTGAGTTCGAATCAGAAAAACAAGTAGAAGCAGAAGTATCTGTAGAATAGTGGACCTCGCTCAACCCGTGGATCCCAAGCCCTTTGTCCTCACTCAACCCGTGGATCCCAAGCCCTTTGTCCTCACTCAACTCGTGGATCCCAAGCCCTTTGTGGTTGAACAACCTTTCCACAACAGTCACCTAAGACCATCAGGAAACACATATTTACATTATGATTCACAATATTAGCAACATTACAGTTATGACATAGCAACAAAAATACTTTTACGTCAGGGACAACACAACACAAGGAACTGTATTAGGAAGGTTGAGAACTGCTAGTCTAAGCCTTCCAGTCCTTGTGAGTGGAATTCCACTAGGGGAGGATCCAACCACTGTGATTGGCTCCAGCTCCACAGAGAGCTGTTTTCCGTTGAGATCCAAGGGCCTCAGACCAGACCTTCATTACACAGAGAATGTTTGACTTCCTCCTCCAGCAATCCCATTGGCTCATGGCCTATGTGTTTACGTTGCATGTTTCATCAGCCAGGCAGGCATGCAAGGCTGTTTTGTGAGGGACTTTGTCAAGCTGCTGTGGAATATGAAAGGCTATGCTGTCAGGCATGGCAACAACTTCCCTGTGAGTTCAAATAAACAGGTCAATTCATTTCAAGAGCGCAAAGACAATGTGGACAGTTGTTTGGCGTGGTGGTGCAGACCCAAAGGGCTTGCTGAAGGAAGAAGGCTTCGTGTTTCACCTGAAGCTTTTCAATGTGCACTCTTAGCTATTCTTTTTCTCTCTCTCCTTTGGCTGGGAAGGATTCCTTCCCTTCTCTCAGCTCCTGACACTGTTTTTATGTCACAGAGACATGGGTTATCAAGTGGCCAATTGCTGCTGTTGATGAGGAGGGCTGGCTATTTGGTTAGAGAGCTCCTTATGTCTGTGTCTGAGCTCCAGCCCTGATGTGTCAAGAATCACTTTTTCCTATCCCCTCCACTGAAGCAGAAAGAAGATTTAAGTAACACAGGGTTCCTTAGAAGGAACCTGGTGGGCATGTGTCATGTGACTGGAGTCTCCTGAGGGTGTGAAGATGGTCCCCTAGTGCAGCTCAGCTCAGTCTGCCCCAGTTCCCACAGGCTGCAGAGACTCGACTGGACCCATGTTCAAAGTGAAAGTTTCTTAATCAATTGGATACATTAGTGATGACTTTAGGAGAGAGGTGGTTTCTCTATTAAGAACTTAATCAGTAAAATTTTAACTTTATGTGCATATTTAAGTTTGTATGGGCACCATGTGATTGTAATTCTGGTGGAGACCAGAAGAGGGCGATGAACCCCCTGAAACTGGAGTTAGAGGTGGTTGGGGAAGACCCAATGAGTGTTCTTAACCATTGAGCTACCTCTACATCCCTTGCCTTCATCCTTTTGATGACAGAGTAAGGAACAAGAGCAAAAACAAGTTTTTTTTTAAAAAAAAATTTATGTTTTAAACTTTTTATTTTATTTTATTTATTTTTTCACATCATGCACCCCAATCCTAATCATTGTCCCTTCCCCTCGTACCACCCTCCACCTCCCCCACAACAGAGAAGAAGAATCTTTTTGTGGAAAATGTAGTGTGTCACAGTATGCCCCATTCTCTTTGGTTCATACTTCTTTGCTTGCAAATGTTTATTGCAATGACTTGTTGGTTTGATATGAGACCTCTGGCTTCTGCTACTCTCTCAATACTGGAACCTCACTGGGATTCCTCTTAGATCTCTTGTTCTTGGCCCGCATCATGGAGATCGTGTGGTTTTGTATCTGTAGGACCAGCTCCTTCATGTACTCCAGTAGTTGATTGGTGGGGTAGATGCTGGGTGGGCCAATTCAAAGCCCTGGATCTGGTCTGAGAGATATCTGAGCTGGTCAGTCTGCCTGCTGTCCTGCTCTCATGGCCTTAGGGCCTACTCCCCAGCAACTCCCACTACCAGGGCCAGTTCTACCCTGCTACACAGGCAAGGTGCAGGGCCCACTTTCTTGAGTGTTGCAGCAGATAGGGGACATAACCAGTTCTAGTATCTCATGAACTGGGGTTCAAGTCTTCTGCCTGCCATAGACAGCAAGAGATGGAGGAGGGGAGGAGGATATCTTGCCCTCATATGAACCACTGCCTAGCAGACAAGAGGCAGGGCCAGCTTTCCCACACTCATGCACTTGGGTCGGCTCATCTGCAGCCCCCACATCCAGAGCCCGATCTACCGTGCTGTCCAGGTGAGGTGCACGGCCTGCTCTCCCAAGGTCTGCAACAGGTGAGGGGTGGGGCCAGGTCTCCCATTCTGATGACATCAGGGTCAGTTCTCCTCCTGCCATTGGTGGCAAGGGGCAAGAGGTGGGCATCTCTTCCTTGCCCATGTCACTACATAGCAGACAAACTTGTGAGTCCAGTTCTCTCATGTTCACACCCTTGGGGCAGCTTACCCATGCCCCCCTATAGTCATGATCAGCCCTACTGTGCTGCCTAGGTGAGATGCAGGACCTGAAGAGCAAGCTTTTCTTCCACCATCAACTGTCCTTCTTTGGTCAGGAGACAGAAGGCACAGTTTTGGGAGGTGGCTTCCAAGGTGACTATCTAAGAAGAATGGTAGGGTTCACACTTCCTCTGAGCATGGTAGGGTTCACACTTCCTCTGAGCATCCCCTCCAAGTGGACCTAGCTCTTGGAGACAGATAGGGGCAAAACATGGCTACTTTTCTTCCAGTATTGGACCATAGTTTTGCAACGTCTTGGATCACATCTAAGTGCAGTGACGAAGTTTTCCTCGTTACTGGAGTCATGCAGCAGGTACCTTCACTTACTGAACCATCTTGCCGGCACCCTACATTTTGGATCTTATTATCCTCAAAGGTCTATATGTTAACAGTCTGGTCTGCAGCTTGGTTCTTACTGGGAGGTGGTAAACCTTTAAAAAAATGTTTGGGGAAGATATTTGGTCAGTGGGGTATCATTGAAAGGGATTGTGGAGCCTTGGTCTCCTCTTTCTCTTTCTTTGGTAAATAGCTGTAAGACCACTGGGACTCTTCTATCCAGTGCTACCACAGGCAGCAACAGGGCCAAGCTCTCTTGAACTGAAACTTCCAAAACCGTGAGCCCAAATAATGCTTCCTTATTTAGGTTTATTACCTCTGGCATCTCATTACAGTAACAGAAAGCTGGCTAACGGGATGGTTAAGAGAGAGGATACCATTTCCAAATTAACGACACTTTCCCCCATTTTATGATCTTGACTACTTGCTTCAGTCTCTGCCTTTTCTTATGGGGGAGGGGGGGAATGGCAATCGTAATACTTGCCTGTTTGGCTTTTTGAGAGACTTACCTGAGAAGACAGATGCTAAGTGTTGGGGCCAGGGCCTGGCTCAGATAAATATTAAACAGCTGCCTGGAATACACATGTGGGAATATCGCACTGAAAATTTTAATGACTTTTTTGGGAGTAAACGCACTGTGAACACAGAACCCTTCTGTTCGGGATTTCACAGATTCTCCACAACCTTTATTTTTCTCCCTTCTTTATTTATTGTGGTTTGTATTTATGTGAACCAACTTGAATATCAATGAAAACCAATAGGATGGTGAAGTCTCTTGGTTGGTATTACTGATCCCAGGCTAGTAAGTGCAGAGGGTAGGGTGAGGGGTCTCCCTGTCCCTCTAGATGGAGCAAAGACCTTTTCTACCTGTGTATTATAAGAGGAGGAATGGATTGCATGAAACCGGAACACTGACCCGAGGACAGAAGAGTTACATCAGAGGCAGTAATTACCCAATAATTAATAATCCAGACTGATTTGATCTATGCTCAACAAGAGCTCAGATATATGAAATGCAGGCTTCTGTCTTGGACACTTCCAGTGTGTCCTGAACCAGTTACAACTCTGTGGGGTTTAGTTTCTGAATTTTTACAGTGGAGAGGTTGATTGATTTTTTTATATTATTATTAACAGAAAAACCTTTCATCAAGTAAAGTCCCAAACCCTCCTGTATGAGAACAAACAGGGATGACAGGAATAGGAAGCAAAGCAAAGCAGAAGCCATCCTGGGCGGCTTGTACTCTCCAAAAGGGAGAGAGGACCTCATGTCATGGCTGCCTCTAAAAGCTTATGGCAAGCCTTCAAAATAGTGTGTGTGTGTGTGTGTGTGTGTGTGTGTACATTTATGTGTGTGACAGTGTGTTTGTCATATTGGGGATTCAAAGTTGACCTCAGATGTTTTCTAAGTCACACCTCATCTTATTCTTTTAAAGATTTATTTTATTTATTTGTTTTTTACCTTATTATAAAAAACTTTGGAGCCAGGCGGTGGTGGCGCACGCCTTTAATTCCAGCACTTGGGAGGCAGAGGTAGGCAGATTTCTGAGTTTGAGGCCAGCTGGGTCTATAAAGTGAGTTCAGGACAGCCAGGGCTATACAGAGAAACCCTGTCTTGAAAAAGCACAAAAAACAAAAAACAAAAAACAAACAAAAACCTTGGAAGTAAATAACTATATCACACACCCAAATTAACAAGAAAATTAAAAAATTGCATGTATGTATGTATGTATGTATGTATGTATGCATGCATGCATGTATGCATGTATGCATGTATGTGTATGCATGTGTGTATGCGAGCGTGCATGTGTGTGTGTGTATGTGTGTATGTGTGTGCATGCACACACACATAACTACGGTGCTTCTGGTAGCCAGAAGAGGGTGTCAGATCTCTTGGAGCTGGAGTTATGGGCAGTTGTGAGCCAGATGGTGTTGGTGCAGAGAACCAAACCCAGGCCCTAAGCAAGAAGAACACATACTCTTAAGTACTGAGCCATCTCTCCAGGTCCCATTCTAAATAGTTTTGATTAGGTAGAAGCTCCACTTTTAACCATATAGAATATTCCATATCTCTATAAGAAAGAGCCTAGACCTAAGCTTGACTTCTTAGGTTGCTGCAGAAGTAGACATCTTAGCTGTCATCTTAGACTTTCTCTGAGACAAGCTTTGTAGCATCTCACAGACACATGAATCCGAGCAACCTTTCAGGAAAGTGGCCTTTATTATTTCTATTTTCTCATGAGGAAGCTGAGACTCAGAGAGGTTAAGTGGCCCAAAGTGACATAGCTCTGGTGATGGCTCACACTCTTTATCAGTTACCTAGCCTCGGACTGCTGATGCACAGGCCAGAGGGATTCAACCTGCTGCTGACTTTTATTGCCTTGTTCCCTACTGAAAACCAGGGATCCTGTGATTGTTTAGAAGGGGTTACCTGACATATGTCTTGTTAAAAGATCATGGAAACTCCCATGCCATGAACATAAATAATTCACACCCCGGATGCACTTGTGCCTTTGTGCACCTTCCTTTCCAACACGGAGGCCCAGGAAGAATCATTACAGGTGGACCTTGGAGACAGATGATCTGTTGAATTTCGCAGATGATCCAGATGTCCTTGAGCCAGGTGAGGAACATTGCTTTCTCTTTTGGTTTCAATGAGCTCTCTTCACTTACTGGCCAAATTCCTGAGGTTATCCCCACTAGGTCATCCGACCAACTAGGTGGGAGTCAAGCTTTGGATGAGCCAGACACCTGTTACTTGGGGTGAATCAAGGCAAGGCTAAGCTAACAGCTGTCTTGACAGTTCAGTGATGCAGATGGCCCAGGAAGCATGCTGGCCCCAAACTGTCCCTCTGACTCACCAGCCTCTGCGTGACTGGACTCTCTTGTTCCTCTCTCTCCCGCCTGGACTGATTTTCTGTTTACAAAGCACTTTAAAAATCTGTTCTCTTACTCACCTCCCACCCCACCCCTATTACCCCTGGTAACTCTGTACCCCCGGTCTCTGTCTCCAGATGCAGAAACTGCATCCATGTGGAATTCACGATTGGTCCCAAATCTCAGAGTTCCTAATTAGGAGAGCAATGACTCAAATACAGACTTTCTGTCTCCAAGTGACATATCCCAACTCTGACTCAGACAAAGTGATTTGAAATTCTCTACCTTCCTCCTCTCCCAGTCTGACCCCGACTTCATCAGCCTCAGCCTGTTCATCTGAGGCTGACCATTTCTGCTACAGAGCCTGGGTATCATTCCTTACAGAAGAGATTGTACTGGCTAGGTTTGTGTCAACTTGACACAGCTGGAATTATCACAGAAAAAGGAGTTTCAGTTGGGGAAATGCCTCCATGAGATCTAGCTGTGAGGCATTTTCTCAATTAGTGATCAAGGGCCCCTTGTGGGTGGGACCATCTCTGGGCTGGCAGTCTTGGGTTCTATAAGAGAGCAGGCTGAGCAAGCCAAG
>LR749633.1:1091908-1154584 GCA_902729485.2 Mus minutoides | reverse complement strand
GTTGAGTTCCAGTCCTGACTTCCTTTGGTGGTGAACAGCAGTATGGAAGTGTAAGCCAAATAAACCCTTTCCTCCCCAACTTGCTTCTTGGTCATGATGTTTGTGCAGGAATAGAAACCCTGACTAAGACAGACGGCATGACAACTATATGAGCCTTCAAGACTGTCCTTCCACTGTGTCATTAGGTCACCGACATTTACTGTCTGCTGTGTACTTGACACGGAGTTTAAGCCTAGACTAAAAGGAGGGATGAGAGTTTACATGGCTTACTCATCGTGTTGGAGAAGCTTGCTTGGTTTCCTCTCTTCTTTGTTGTTGGCTCCTTCTCCTTTTTTCTTTTTTAGTCTTAAATCTTATTTGTCAAGAAAAACAAAGGCAAAACCTGAAAAAAACGAAACAGTATCCCTCCTCAAGCAGAGAGGAGGACTTGGGTGGACAAGGTGAGATCTACAGCTATTGGGAGGAACAGACTGGAGTGCCAACTGTGGAGTCAAAGCTCAGGCTTTGTGGTTAAAGTTACTGCAGGGACAGGGTACAGAGCCCCTGCAGGATGCAGACGCGTAAATAGGCTCTTGTGTCATCATCGCTGTCGTCATCTTCTCCTCCTTCTCTTTCTTCCTCTTCTTCCTCTTCTCTTCTTCTCCCCCTCTTCCTCCTCCTCTTCTTCCTCTACTCCTCCTCCCCATCCTCTTTGCCTCCTTCTCCCTATCCTTTCCTCTTCCCCATCCTTCTCCTCCCCCTTCTTTTTTTCCCCTCCTTCCCCTTCTCTTGATTTTTTGATTCAGAGTCTTCGGTAGCCCAGACCGTTCTCAAACTTACTATGTAGCTGAGGATAAATCTTGAACATCTGATCTTCCTGCCTCTACTTCCCCGATTGGGATTCCGGTCTTGTACCATCATACCTTATTTATGTACTAGTTAGGGTGCTTCGTGCATGCAAGGCAAGTATTCTGTCATTGCAGTCACAGTGCTAGCTTTGGGAAATTTGATGATACATCGGAATCACAGGGAAACAGGTGATGGGGGCTGAGTAGTCCTCTGAGAGAAGAGCATGGTCTCTTGATTCCCAGATGTCCCTAGGGGCCTATTCCTCTTACTCCAAAATATCCCTGGTCGCTGAAGATGTGCACATTTGAGATTCTCATGCACGGTGCTCCAGCCTGGATATACCTGCATTTCCTGGAGCTTGTAGAAAAATTTCCCAGGTAGAAAATTTTTCTCCTCAATGTCTCCTCTTTTCCATGGTCCCTGGTCTCCCTACAGGGATGGATACTATAGAGGTTGCAAATGGGCAGTAGAGGAGACTGTCCACTCATACTAAAGCATTCAGCCTTGTGCTCAGTTTCCAGAGTGATTGGCCAAGAAAATCTGAGAATTGAAAGATCTCCAAGGTGGGTAGAGTAGTCCATGTCTTTAATCTCAACATTTCAGAGACAGAGGTAGACAGATCTCTGTATGTTCGAGGCCAGACTGGTCTACATAGTGAGTTCCAAGATAGCTGGGGCTATGCAGTAACATCTTATCTCAAAAAGAAAAGCAACCATCAATCAATCAGTCAAGCAAGCAAATGAAAACAAGACCTCTAGCCCTGCCTACTAAAGAGCAAAATGGCGGAGGGCTGGGAATGTAATGTTTGCACCAGGGGCTGGTAGCCACTCAGTGTGAGCTGGAAAGCTATTTGTTTGTTATTAGTTAGCTCTGTTGGACTGATCTCACTCTGAGATGTAATCTTGTTAAGCAAAGGCTACTTGATGACCACACAAATTCATCCTTTGCTCTGCAGTGGGACAGATGTTCTCCCATTGCCCTTTTTGCTTCTGTGAAAAGTCATCAAAGTGTTTTCTGCTTCCTCCTGAGTATGCTTTCATGAAAAAAAAAAAAAGAAACCCAAAGGCATGTCTTCCTGCACATGCGCCAAAGCAAACACTATCCAGAGCTCTGAGTTGTTTTCGTGCCCTGCCTGAATTCTTTGAAAACCCTGAAAATGATCTAATTTCCTTATTTATTTATTTGTTTTGTGAAGCAAAGTGGCTCATTGTAGCCGATGACTTCCTGGTAGTTATTCTTTGTTCTAGGACCTCATAGGGGTGGACAGGAATACTACTTATTAATTTACTTGTGTGTGTGTGTGTGTGTGTGTGTGTGTTGTTCATGGCCGTATGTTTTCATGTGTAGTGTTACATTTGTGTGTACTTTCCTGTGAGGCCCAAAGTTGGCATTAGGGTGTCTTCCTCAATCACTTTCTATTTTACTGATGCAGGGTTTCTCATTGAACCTAAAACATCTTTATCCCTGCTAGTCTAGCTGGCTAGATTGCTCCATGATACCCAGTGCAGGAATTATGGCTATCTGTCACATCTGTCTGGTTTTAATATGGATTCTGGGAATCCAAATCTGGTCTTTCTGTTTATGTAGCGAGTGCTTTATCCACTGAGCTATCTTTCTAGCTCTATTTATTTTTATATTACATTTATATTACATTATTATATTTTGTTTATTTTTAGTGTGTGCATATGCACGTGGGTATGCATAGGCCATGGTGTATGTGTGTGGAGGGTGGAGGATGTCTCATAGGAGTTGGTTCTTTCCTCCTACTACATGGGGCATAGGGATGAAACCCAGGTCATCAGACGTGGCAGCAGGCATCTACCTACTGAGTCTTCTCTCTGGTTCCTTATGAATATATATTAATTATATGTAATAATGTGTTTCTCTGACCCTCCCCAACTCCCTCTGATCTCCATCCTCTTTTCAATTAGTTCTTCTGCCTTCATGTTCTTTGAGTGTATGAGACCCAAGAGATTCATTAGGGTTACTCACAGGAACATGGGTAAGGGGTTATTTACAAGAACATGGACAACGCACCAATAGCTACATCACTGAAGAAAATGCCTCTCTCCACTGGCAGCTTGTAACCATTAATCGCCTACAGATCCCTAGGAAGGTGTAGGGCCTAGCCAGCTTCCCTATCACCTATGATGAAACGTTTATAGACTCAGCCTCATGAAGCTACTACCAGTTTATGAGTACATCAGTCAGGTCAGGCCTAGACAATAGCATTCAACAGAACCCTACCCCTTCTTCCTGTTCATTCATTCTTTTCCATCCCTCGTTTGTGCTATAGATGTCCAGTTTAGGGCTGAGCAGTCAATAGTCCTATATGCTCAGTACTGTGCCAAGGTTTTGATTTTTTGTAGTAACCACTGTCCACAGGAAAAATGAGCCTCTCTGACCAAAGATGATAGCTGCACCAATCAACAGGCATAAACTCCAAATATTTAGAGGGCAGTTTGATAGGTAAAACCTGTCTGTTTATCAAAACAGCAACAACAGGTTTTCCCCTAGTGTCTATGACTTCCCCAGCCATTGGCTTTTGATCAGGTCTACAGTACCAGGAGTAAATTCACTCCTGTGGAGAGGACCTCAGATATAATGAGGAAGTGTTTGGTTACTGCCATAACATTCATGCCATTATTGTACCAGTGCACCCATTGTCCAGCAAGTTAGTGTGGTAACATGCGGGGTTTATTGCAGAAGACCATTTACAACTTTTCTTCCTTATTAGCACGTACAGCCCCTTCTGGTCCCTTGAAAGCTTGCCAGCAGGGATGAAGCTTTAATCTCAGTTCCAGCTTTATTTCTCCATGTCCTGTAGTACTGTAGTCAGAGTGTATAGTCTCTTCAGCGAAAGGGCCTTGTCATCTAGTTCTTATGGGCAGCAAAGCACCATGGCAATAATGTGATTTCTTTGGGTGGCACCAGGACCTAGAACTCATAGAGACTCAGGAAGCCTCTGCTTCCTGAGTGCTGGGATTAGAGGTGTGAGCCTTTAGTTGTTCAGTCTTAAAAGTGTTTTTGCTTTCATTTCTTTGCCAAGGAAGCAAATGGCCTTTTGCTATGTCCTCAGTTTTGTTAGACACTCCTCATCCCTTCTTCCCCATCTAAGGTGATCTCTGTATTTTCTAAAGATTTTCAATCTCACTACCACAACCTGTGTGTTAGGATCCTAGAATTGTTTCGTGGCAGGCTTGTGGTATGACCAAGGATATAATTTATTGCTACTCTCTGAGTTTTAGGGCCTCTCTTGGAATGTTTGTGTGTTGAACTGGCTTGGGTGTCCTCACAGTTAGTCCTTGGAATACCCACTTTGGGGGCTGGAGACATGGCTCAGAAGAGCGCTGACTGCTCTTCCAGAGTCCTGAGTTCAAATCCCAGAAACCACATGGTGGCTCACAACCATCTGTAATGGGATCTGATGCCCTCTTCTGGTGTGTCTGAAGACAGCTACAGTGTACTCATATAAATATATAAACCAACCAACCAACCAACCAAATGCTCCTTTTACATATTTCTTTAATGTTGATGTTTAAAACAGAAAACCTGGACCATCTCTCCAAGTGGAAGGTGACCTTCTGCATAAGGACAAGCAGGAAAAGCCACTACACTCCAGCCACTGCCGCATCAGTCATGTAATGAGTTTTTAGCAGCTGTGGTCAAGGCTGTCTCCTGTGAAGTTACTCACTAGTAGTCCTGGTTTTTGCATCAGAGCTTTGGGGACTAATGAATATAGTTCAGCTTACAGACTGCAGCAGTCCATCACTGAGGGGAGTCAAGGCTGAAACCTGAAGGGAGGCCTGCTGCCTATTTTATGCCGCACTACTTCAGACCAAGGAACTCATTTATAGTCAGGGAAGTACAGCAGGAAGCTTAGAATGTTGCTTGCTACCTACGTCTCACAGATAGGGTAACCATTGTTAGCTAGATTTTTATATAGTCCAGGACCACCTGTCCAGGGGAAGGTATCATCCACACTGGGCTGGGCCCTCCTACATCAATTAAGAATCAAAATATTCTTAACAGGCATTTCCACAAACCAATCCTTAACCAGGTGTCTCCTCTCAGATGACTCTAGGGTGTGTCAAGTTGATGGTTGAAGTCAACCAGGGAAAACCTTATTCACGAGACACAAATTTTAAGTGACCATGGGTTTTATAGGTATATAAAATAGGTGTCAAACACTTACTGCTAAGAACTCATAAATAACTTTGTTTTAAAACCCTTCTTTGGTATACATATGGTTTTACCATTTAGCAAAGATGGGCCAATTTGCATTTCTATGAGCTAAGATGGATGTGCTTGTTTAACATGACACAACACAACTCAAAGATACACTAATTTGATACTTACATGATGGTAGGAAGATATTAAAAGAATTTCTTTTCCATAATTAGACCATTATGTTTCCTTAAGAGAAGAAAGTTTTTCATGTAATTAAGAACATGAAGTTCACAGCACACAACGGTTTCCAATTTGAACTAAGAGGTTCAAGGTAGCCGTGAGGCCTGATACCAGGGCATGCATGGACAGTGTGAAGTGTGCATGCTGTGCGTTCAGTGAAGATGCATGATATAGCACGTAGGTGCAAAAATTCAGAAGCACTTTGTATCCATTACATTTTGATTTCCAATTAGGTTTTGGTTGTCCTGGAATCAGAAACCTTTCAGTGTTGCCAAATTTCTCGTGGCACACCCCGCCAGCAGCTACTCAGCCTCAATATCAGATGCTTGTAAGTCACATCTTACATCTGAAAAAAAAAAAGAGCCACAAAGTAGTATATTCATAGAGTCCCTGGGACCCAGCTCCGGTGGTTGTAGTCCCAGCAGCCTGCCCTGCTTTGCAGGCTGGCGCAGGCTGTTCCTGCTGTTAGGAAAGGGAGATTAACTGTGTCCCAGGGTGTTGAAGCCTCACTAGCACTGAGAGAATTTCTCACTGATGTAATCAGAGGTGGCAGAAAGAGGAGGGAGAGGGAACAGCGTGCTCACCAAATGACTCCTGTCCTCTGGCCCTGAGCTCATCCGGGTGGCTATTGTCTCAGGGTCTGCTGGACTGAAAAAAGTCCCATTTTTCAAATCACCTTCTCTGTATTTTTATTCTTATCTTACTCATTTTTAGCTGTTGAATATCACTTTTTGCCCCTAGCCATTTTTTCTTAAACTAAATATTAAGAAAAAAAAAGGGGGGGCACAGAATGGGCTTTGTTTTTCTTTTTTTTTCTTTCTTTCTTTTTTTCTTTTTTTTTTTTTTTTTCAGTGCTAGGCTCCCCTCCATCAGGAGCACAAAAGGAGCCAGAGATTAGCTGCAATCAGCGGAGTCCCACAATGCCACAGTAATGACTTGGGGTATCTTTTAATAGCATTAAGGAATGCTGGCGGGCCAGCATGGCAATTGCTCACAGGCATCTCTCTTTGATCCCTGGCTCCTTGGGGATGCAGGGCGGTGGCTGGAGATGACAGGTAGGAGGGGAATGAGTAGGTCGAAGCCTCAGGACAACCTCTAGCTTGAAGATGGGGCTGCTAATCTGACTCATAGCCGGCCTGGGGCCAGAGCCATGAAAGTTGATGCAACATTTGTTTGTGCAAAATGCTTCCCCGATGTGCGATTATGCCTCCCATCCCTGTAATGCGGTTTCCATTTTTCTATGGGAACAGTGTATATACATGCTGGCAGGTGCAATAGCCGGAAAACTTCTTGCTAGAAGTGGAGTCATTCACACCACCGAGCCTGGTGGCTGAATCACTGCACAGGCTGGGAGCCTGATTTTTACCTCAATAATCACATCTATAGTGATTCTGTGCTAGGGGCAAGACGGGCCAGCAGAGTACATGCTCAACCTCCATTTTCACAGTCATTCTTCCCAGGGCTGGAGATGTAGCTATGGTGAGTGGAGTGCTTGGCTAATATGCACAAAATCCTAGGTTCAATCCCCAATGCGGAATATACCAGGCAGGCAAGGTGGTACATTCCTGTAATGTCAGCACTTGGAGGTGGAGGCAGGGGAGTGGAAGTTCAAGGTTATCTTTGGCTGCATAGTGAGTTGAGACCAGCATGGGCTGCATGAAACTGTATATAAGAAAAAAAAAAAAAGGAAAGCTTCCCACTATAGAGTCTATATTGATTATCCCCAGAAGATAGATTGAAGAAGCTGAGTCTTTCAAAGCTAAGCAACGTATACACAGTGAAGCTGAGATCACAATCCAGGCTTTTAAACTCTGTGAAATGTGAAAGAAAGACATTGGATGTAGCTGTTCAGAGTGCGGAAAGGAGAGAAATATTGTGTGCGGCAGGAGCCAGGGAGGTTGTAGACTGGCTCCTAAAGCCACTGCCATTAAATGACTCAGCTCTCAGCAAGCTTCAGAGTGTGCTGTGTCCGGGGGTGTCCCTCTGCTGTGGGACTAGAGGGGCAGCTGGTCCAGGAATGCACCATGTGTCACTGTCATCTGCCCTGGGTTCAGCTCTGACACTGGAGGCTTGTGCATAGCACGGCGTGTAACACTGGGCAAGTGATGCAATCTCTTTGGACCGTAGCTCTTTTTTTTTTTTTTTTTTTTCTTTTTGTAATCTGTGAAACCAGGGCAAAAATATACCCGTCATTTAGGAACATTTCAGGAAATATAAGTATGATAGGATTTAGACAACACCTGGCATCCACAAGGCTTATCATTAGGCCCACAGCTGTGAATCCTGGACCCACTTGCAGGGCTCACCTCTATCTGGGAGTGTCTCTCTACTAGCCTGCTCTGGGTTATGCAACCACTTGGCTTTCGTGGCCTCTGGAGAGCCTGGCCTCGCAGAGGGTGTTCTGTGACATAGTAGCACTCTCCTTTGGGCACACCCCAGTCCTCCTGAACTAGAGGACTGCATTTAATGATGTCCCCAAGAGGTATGGGGGCACAGTCAGGTTAGAACTCTGGAAGGCCAACTGAAGAATAGATACGACCCAGGTTTCCTCCTCTTTATTGGCGATTCAGTCCAATGCTTTGTTCAAATCACAAGAGTACAAGAAATAATCTATGGGCCTCTGTGTGGACACTGTTCCTGTCACATTGACTCTGCTCTTGTTGCCCGTCACATCTGAGGCATGCCCAGCACCAGCATTTGATCCATTCTGTGGCTGTGAAGGCTGAGGCAGAGCTGGGAGTGAGTTTAAGTGTACAGGTACCGGATGCCAGGCAGAGTCAAGCCAAGCTACAACTGCATCAATCCGGGCTTGCCTCTGGTCCACCTTGCTTCACAGCCAGACAGGGAAAAGCTGTAGATTCTTTTTCTTCTTGGGTACCTGGTAATGGTTTGCCCCTGTGTCCCACAACTTCATTCCCTAAAAGTGGTGAGGATACAGGTTTTCCTTCAGCTCATGTGAGCATGGTGACACCCATTAGGCTTCTGTTCCCTTACGATCTCCACTCCCTGCTCCTCGTGAGACCTAGCATCTTAGCTGTACCACGGATGGAAATTTTAGGCTCCAAGTGAGGAAGGTGCTTAAAGTCAACTGATGTCAAGGAAAGGCAGTGGGACTAGAATGGGAGGCGTCTATCTCTCCTTTGTGGCAGCACCGGCTGTTCTACCCACAATGCTCTCTGAATTTGTGCAGCAAACTTCTTGGCATCTTCCATCTTCCTTCCCTGAAGTTCCTTCCCTTGCAAGCCACAACCTTTTACACTCATTTGGATCCACTCTTCTTTTGGTAAGATACTGCTTCAGCTCCTGAGCAGGAAGCCCCTGTGTGTGCAGGAGCAGTTTGTAAGTTGTCCCAGAACAGTGACTCCCAGGGAGCAAGTGCCCGGTAAGCGAGCATGAAATGAACACAGCTCACTGCATAGCTTGACTCTTTCACCTGGGCAGGAACTGTACAATGAAGAGACTCCAACATGACTCTTCTATACCCTAGAGCATCTCCAACAGTTCCAGAACGCCATGCTGTTAGTATTTGTTCCTGTAAAGCTAAGTGTTTCCCCCAGTTACTCCTTTGCTCATAACCATTTGTTGACAGTCCAGATGAACATTGGTATTCTGTCTCCTGGCTTTCTTATCTCTGTGTAGGACAAGAAGAAGCGAAGTCTCTGCAAACTCCCTGCTTATCGCACTCAGGGCCCCGCTGCAGATTCTTGGTGAGGAGATACCTGACCTGAGAGGACACCATGGACTGAGTTCCACATCTCTGTCACAATGGCTCCTCTGACTACAGCCCTGTCCTGACTCACATGCCTGGCAGAGGCCCATGGGAGGCCAGAGCCTGTCCTCTCTCTGGATCCTTGGCACAAACCAGTGCCAAAAAACTAGAGGAGGAATCTTTGCCTTTGAGGTATGAGCCAGCGGGGCTGTTGCAGATCGGCTAAGAAAATAACTCCTCCCAGTCTCCTGAGGTTCAACCAAGGGCAACAGCCAGAGTGGGATGGGCCGATCTCCCTGGGAGTGCCGGAAGCTGCTGGCGATAACAGCGGAGCTCAGGTGAATGCTTTCTGGTCAGAAGCTCAGATGTGAAAGTCTATGACTATGCTTCTGTTGACAGGCTGGAGTCTCATGTTCATCTCTTGGCTTGGTGTCTGCATGCTGTGGCTTACAAGCTGGTGGGCAGAGGCTCCTTTGTAGAGTTTCTTACAAGAGCACAGGTAGGACTTATTTACAGGAGCATGGCATCTTGTTAGTGGCTACACCACTGAGGAACATACCTCTCTTCACTCCAGCAACCACTAACTGTATCACCCCCACGGAGGGGCTGGAGCCTTGGGAGGTCTTCATTCTTCCATAGAGGAATATCGACGGGACAAGCCTTGTATGGGTCTTACACAGATAATTGCAGAAGCTGAGTGTTTTCACGTGCAATGGCCACATCCTGTCCAGAGAGCAGCATTCCACAACATTCCTTCCTCTGTCTCTTAGATTCTTTCGGTTCCCTCTTTCTTGGTATTCAGTGGGCCTTGAAGGGGCTGATAAGAGAGGGACCCTCCCTTCTGTTTCTAGGGGTGAGAAGATCCTTTTGGTTTGATTAGATGAGAAGAAGGGCTGAGGACCTTTCTCTTTAATAGCCCAATCCCAGGAGGGCTAACTGTATTCATGGTTCGCCACCCATCCCTTATAGGAATCTTGCCCTTGAGCCCTTCATTCTTAATGCTATGGATAGGAGAGGATTTACTGTAACATATTTATGGTCTGGAATCTTAGTCCCCAGTATGGTGCCATCAAGGTGATAGAACCCTTAAGAGGAGCTCAACTCACAAATGGATCAATGCGGGCCTGCATTCGTGCATCAGGTCTTATTAGAGAAGCTCTGTTAGAGAGCCTGGCCCTTCTCCAGGGCTTTGCTCCCTCTTTCAATACTCATGGTCTCTCACACACACTCCTCCCATCTGCTGTGTTGGACATAGCCAGAAGCCCTTCCTCAGGGCCCAGAGAGATGGGCCATCCAGTTGTAAGCTCTCATCCTCTAGAATTGTATGCTAAGTACACCTCTTTTTCTTTGTAAAGTACCTAGCTTCTGGCATTATGGGAATGGAAAGTGGATGGAGACATATATCATCATCCAGTTAGTCTGAACCTAATTCTCTATAAAGGCATAAGCAGTTACACCACCAGGGTCACCAAGGGACAGCCTTAAAGTAGGAGAGGTAAATAAGGAGGGGACATCATGACTGGGAGGAGAGTCTCTGAGTGCAGCTTTCACAGTGGCCTCTCAGATGTCCACCTACTGCTTCTTAATCCCTTGTAATACTCCTCTCTTAGCTAGGATCTCATCCTACCCATTCACCTCACCTCATAAGCTTTTGGTAGGTGGCAGGTGGCTGAGACTTGGGCTTAGGCAGGGAAAGAAGTATAAATGACTTGTCTGGATGTGAAGGAGGTAGCTTGGCCTTTTTACTTCAAGGACTCCTGTCAGCAGAAGCAGCCTCACCCTACACATGGTCTGGAATCTTTTCTTTTGTTTGTTTTTGTTTTTGTTTTTGATTTCCCAGATAGGTTTTCATTGGGTAGCTTTGGGTATCCGGGAACTAGCTCTGTAGATGATGAGTTAGGTCTGCTTTTGCCTCCAAGTGGTCCGATTAAAAGTGCATCACCACTGCCTGACTTGGGAATCTTTGTAAGAGATCCTATAGTGTGTTCGGGGGCCAGGAGAAGTGGAGGCACCCACTAGTTTTCCTGTGGAATGGAACAGAGGGGAAGGCTAAGCCTGGGTAGGGAGCAAACACTTAGGTCTTCATCTCCCAGCCACTTCCTGCACTGTGCAGGGACAGTGCATAAAGGCCATGGAGATTCAGGTGGCTTTCTGAGGAGGACCTCCAAGGAGATAAGGAGACTTCACAGTGAAGGCTATTGGTGTTTCCTGGGATTGGGGTACTGTACCCTATGCAGGGTACACAGAGTGTAGCCATGTCATACTTCAAGGGGTGATCAAGAAATCAGTAGTTTCATGACAGATAGAGCCACCCATCTAGTTCATGACTGGGAAGCAGAGTGGGTAGAGTGACCCCACAGGTCTCATGCAACCCTTCACTCTGGCAGATGGAGGCTTAGAGTAGGAAATCAATTGAGTTTTTGTTTGTTAGTTTTAAAGAAAGGGGACAACTATTCAACTTAAGTTTGAGGTCCAGAGTTTGCATGTGTCGTCCTGGGTTTTGGGGTGAGACACAGTTGTGTGATGGGGGTTTTCTTCTCTGTTCCCTGTGTTCTCTGCTTCCTTGGTTTTCCCCCCTCAGATTTCCTCACTTTCGTGAACATTCTTTCTGGGTCTATGGCTGAGGGTGAGAAGAGAGCACTCATGGTGTGCAGACAGCCCCTGCCTGGCTTGAGGGGGAAGACACACACATCAGCCAATCCCACAGATAGTTATATATACACTATACACAAAAATTACAACCTAGGGGTAAGACCTACTGCTGTAGGGCTGATCTGATGTGGGGGTGTGCAGGTGCAAGGGGGTGGAGTTAGGAGAAGCAGGGGGGCATCATCTGAGCTGAGCTTTTTAAAAATAATATTGTTTTACCATTTTTTAAAGAGAATTTTATTCACTTCAGTGAGGAATTTGGATCACGTTCAACTCTTACTTCTCCCAGATACATCCCCTGACTCCCTCACAATTTTGTACCCAAATAAACACAACAACAACAACAACAACAACAACAAACAACCCATTGAGTCTAATTTGTGCTGACAATATACTCATGAGTGTGGAGCCAACCCTTGGAACTTGGGTAATTGACCAGGGGGCACACCCTAAAAAGAAAATTGACTCTCCCTTCCTTAGAAGTCTTCAACTGTCAGTATTCCTCAGCTAAGTGGGGCTTTTTAAGCTCCCGTGCCTACAATGAAGGACAAGCAGCTTGATCTTGGACAGGCCTTGTACGAGCAAGCACAGCTCCTGTGATTTCATGAGTTCAGTGGTTCCCTTCATGTGCAGCAGACACTGTCCTGGCTTCTGCATCATTTATCTTTCTGCTTTTTCAGGTTGGCCCTTGTGAGATGAGTGTTTTAGATAAGATGAGGTGTGCTTATGCACACAGGTACGCGCATGCACACTTAAAAAGGGTATTTCTTTGAGAATGGAGAACATTCTAGAAGACTGTCAGGTTGAGGAACAAACTTGGTGCATTTAAGGACAGCAAGGAAACCTGTGTGACTACACAGAAGTAAGGCCCAGGAAGCGTGGCCACTCAACACCTTGGGCTGAATGACCTATGTCATAAGAATATCCAGAGATCATTGGAGGGTTTTAAGGCTGGAGGTAATAGGGCCTTATTTACATTTCTCATGCTGTATTCTAACTGGTGTGAGTAGGACAGGTATGGGAAAACACAACAGGGAAATTAGGGATTTCTAAGGAGGCAGAACCATCTGCAACCATGTGGGAGATGCTCAAATGTCACTAAGCTGGAAAACAAAACAAACAGCACACAGACCCACATGGGTGGCGCTTGTACTTTTTAAGAGCATATGCAGATATATGCATATGTGTTCACACCCGACAGGTTTGTGGACACACAGCTCCTTCCCAGCCTGTTGCTGTTATGACACATCTTTGTAGAATGGACAATATCTTGGCTCTGTGGGCCACCAGCCTACTGCTGTAGTCACCGATGATGGCAGTGTAATTAAACCTCTTAGTTTTCCCTTTTTGCAAACTAAGGTGTTGACTGGTTGTCTGAGCCTTGGGAAGGCAGAGACAGGCAGATCCCAGCCCAGCTTGCCTACATGGTCAGTTCCAGGCCAATGAGGGAACACATCCAACAAAAAAAAAACAAAGATTAAGGTAGACAGCCCTGGCAGCTGGATTTATCTTCCAAACACACAATGCACGTGCACAAAAGTGCGTGTGCCTCCCCACTAGGTGCACCTGAACACACAGCACACACTCACACATGCAGGAGGATGGTAGACTAGATGAACCCTAAGTTAAATACTTTCCACTGTTGGGCTCCTGTGCCTTTGGTCAGAAAGGCAGTGTGCTTAGGAGAGGCTGTGTGTTTTATGCAGGTGAGTCACACACTTTGGCTCGCTGTCAATACTGCAGAGTCAGGGTGACATTCCAGAAGAGCCGCAGCAGGATGGTGGAGAATGAGAACATCACGCAGAACGGGGAGTGGGCAGCTGTCTCCAGCTATTACTTACAGCCTGCTAAGCTAAAATAGCCCTATCTCCTGGTCTGCTCAAGGAAGCTTCTTCCAGTAAAGATTGCATCCGTGTGACCAGCATAGATCCTCGAGCTGCATGAAGCTATTCCCACTTAGGGTCCTATGAGCCGAGGCCACACAGTTATGCTGGTAAAAATGAGGACGATCAGAGGAAAGGGAGGAGTCAAGACCAGGCCAGTTTGGGAGGTTTCCTTGGGTCTGGCCTGATTGGGGTGAGGGGTCTTAGTTGTTGAAAAGGATTATACTTTTCAGCAGAGGTCTGCGGAAGAAACAGGAATCACTCAAAAGGAGCATATCCCACTCAGAAACCCACTGAAGGATTTGCATTAACAAAGCTGAGCTCATTAGAGCTTTTGTGAGGTAGCCTCTCCACGAGTGGTTGACAGGATGGGAGCAATGTTCAGCGTGTCCACCTTCTGCCTTTGCTTGTATGATTCCAGAGTTTGTGGTTTTCTTTCTTTTCTCTTTTCTTTCTTTCTTTCTTTCTTTCTTTCTTTCTTTCTTTCTTTCTTTCTTTCTTTCTTTCTTTCTTTCTTTCCTATCTCTGTGTGTGTGTGTGCTTCTTATGCTCTGTAATATGGTTTTATTGTACTTGATATTTTTTTCACTTGTCTATTTGTTTTCAAAGGGAGGGAGAAAGAAGGTATGGAGTTGGATGTGTAGGGAGGTGGGGAGATGGGAGAGGAGGAAAGCCATGACCAGGAGGTGTTGTATGAATTTTCAATTAATAACAAATAGGGAGCTCCCATGGAGCAGTCTTCCTGTAATCACACTCTACTCTACCACTCTGTCATATTCCTAGTCTTGAACTTGCTACACAGTCAAAGATGACCTTGAATTTCTGACCTTCCTATCAGTCTCCTGAGTGCTGAGATTTATGCAGTAGGTGCTGGGGTTTGAACCCATGGCTCTGTGCTTGCTAAGCAAGTACTCTACCAACTGAGCTACAGCCCGGGTGCCTCTTTTTCCTGTTTGGGACAGAGCTCCACTAGGTTGTGCAGCGTTGTCTTGGATTCACTCTGTAGCTCAGGCCATTCATGAGCTTTTAATCTTCCTGCCTCAGCTTCCCCAAAAGCTGAGCTCACAGGCCTGTGCCATCTGGCCCTGATTAACTTTGTCCATGTTACAATGTGGGTAGGACATACCCCCATGTCCACCTTCCCATATAACTCTTCTTAGTTCTTATCATAGGAGACTTCACTGATATCAGTGGAGTGGTCACACTAACCTCAAGAGAATGGTTTTCCCGTGAACCTTCCGTCTGCTCCTTTATTCCCTGGCCATATTTCAATGTGTGTCTATTGATGGGTAATAAAAGGATGCCTGAGTTCAAGCTAAAACTTAGCAGTGCCAATGAACCAGTTATGGAGTGTTACAGCTTCAATGTCCCTGCATGTAAAGGCCACGCGTGGATTACGAAGAATTTTGCAGAGGTAGAAAAGGACATTTCCAAAGGTTTGACCCCGGAATGGGTCACAGGCTGTGCTCAAGTCAGATGCCTTTATGCGCTGACAGTCTGGCATCTCCATCTTGGTCCAGGTTGGGGTATGGTTCTGATGAAGGCATCAGGAACTTAGGGGTGCCTCACATCTGCTCATTTCTTACCAGCCAAAGCAAACCAGCTGGTGAAGCTAAATCCTCATAGGGCAGGGATGAGCCACTTTCCACAGGAGGGCACGGAAAGTTGGTAGTGATGTCCAATCTCTGTACTAACAACCACTGGGAACATTGATGTGGTCTGCCATGACCTAGAGGATTATGGGAGTCATTTCAGTTGAAGGTTCACAGTTCCTGGTTTTCTTCTAGAATGAATACAAGCTTGATGCAAAACCTTAGAAGGCTGTTTTTGAGTGGCACAATGAAAGCCAGATGATCGTTTTGGGATCCTAAGTAGAGAGCGTTTCTTCTTGCTGGCAATTGACAGGAAAGAGAAAAAAAAAATACTAGAATGAGTATTTGCATGGTGATGAGCAATTGGGTTAAGGAGTGGTTTTGTGTGATTCAGTTAGGTTCTCTAAGAATCATGCCAGATGGAGCTCATTTGGTTTTGAGTGGCTCTGAAATGGGCAATGTGGCTTGTGGCATGTGCAGTGAGTCTGGGTTTCAGCAGAATGCTGGAGCTGAAACTCTTGGGTTGAAATGAGCTATAAGGCTGCGTGGCTCATTTGTTTCCAGGGACCAAATGCAGATCACAGTTGGATGCCAGAAGGAGGCATCAGGTGCCTTTCTCAATTCTTCTCCACCTTGTAGTTTGAGACAGCATCTCTCCCTAATCCTGGAGCTTACCACTCTGGCTAAGTTGGTCTTCTAGTGAGTTCCAGGGAGTCTGCTGTCCTCCTCTTCAGTGACGGATCTGAAGGTGTGTACTCTATTAGCTTTTACTTGGGTGCTAGGGATCTGAGCTCAGGCCTCCATAGCTGCACCGCAGGGACTCTGCTGGCTTAGTCATCTCTCCAGCTCTTGGGCCATACATTTAACAACACTTACATTGGACCATAGTCACCAGATCTGTCCTGATGTTCACCTGGAAGAGTCTTAAGTGCCCAGTATGACAGAGTTGGGATCTCACAATGACTATTCTAGGTAGAAACCATGGATGACATCAACAGCTTGAACCTAAACACAAGTAGTCTTGAACATTTGAACAAGGGGTGTCTTGTATTCTAGGCTTGCCTTGAACTTGCTCAGCATTTGAGGATGGTCTTCATCCTGTTTCTTCCTTCATAGCACTGGGGTTACAGGTCTGTGCCACCATGCATGTTTTATGCCATGCTAAGAATTGAACCCAGGGACTTCATGCTTGGTAGGCAAAGGATAGACTAAAATCATCTTAATTTTTAATTATGTGTATGTGTGTAGAGTTATGTACATATGTGCAGATGGCTACATAGGTCAATTGAGGACCTCAGATCTCCTGAAGCTAGAGTTACCGATTGTTTGTGCAATATCTGGTGTGGGTGCTAGAAACTGAACTCTGGTCTGCTGGGAGCACAGTCATCACTCTTAACTTCTCAGCCATCTCTCAAGTCTCAAAACGGTAGATTTAAAAATAAGTATTTAGGTGCCGGGCATGGTGGCACACGCCTTTAATCCCAGCACTTGGGAGGCAGAGGCAGGCGAATTTCTGAGTTCAAGGCCAGCCTGGGCTACAACGTGAGTTCCAGGACAGCCAGGGCTACACAGAGAAACCCTGTCTCAAAACAAACAAACAAACAAACAAACAAAAAAGTATTTAGATTCTGGAAACTGATAAAAGTATTAGGTTGATATGGCTAGATAAGTGCCTTTTGAATAAAGGATTAAAATCATGGAAGACTCATTGAGAATAAGTTTAAGAAACGGTAGTATGGAGTGACTCCTTAGAGCATAATGGAAGGAATGTGAAACCTTGTTTCTAGACTGTGGGCCTGGACAAGCAATCTGGATTAGGAATGGAGGACGAGAGAGAGATATTGGAAGTCATAGACACACACACACACACACACACACACACACACACACAAGGACAGACAGAGGAAGAGTTATGCTTAGTTACTGGAGCCTTTCCTATCCTGTGTCTCGATGACTGCAGGGTTCAGGTTGAAGTGAACTGGGATTTGTTGATCTGCTCTTCTTTTGGCTAACCTCATGTTCTTGATATATCTCTGCGTATGAACGAACACTTTGCTGTTCTGAGCCTGCAGACAGATATATAATTCCGTCTTCTGTGACAGATACAAAATTCAATCCAAGTTTAAATGGCAAGGTGCCTCCTGAGGGGAAGCCGTTGCTGGTGTAGGTCAGGCTGGCCCAGTCCCAGGAGCAGCTTGGTACTGAGATTCTTAAATGGCAATACCCTTCTTCAGAGAGGCATCGCTCTCTGATGAGAATGTGTGAAATGTTCAGTTTCTGTGTGGGGTTGGGTGGGGGTGGGGGGAGTGAATTCACTTTCCCCTGAGATTTTAATTCTTCTCTAATACATACTAGGTACTCTGAGACCAGAGTTGGATGGCTCATGTAAATTGTATGTGCTGGATATGAGTTTTCTTTTGTTTTTTTTCCTTCCTTCCTTCCTTCCTTCCTTCCTTTCTTTCTTTCTTTCTTTCTTTCTTTTTTTTTTTTTTTTTTTTTTTTTTTTTTTTTTTTTTTTTTTTTTTTTTTTTTTTTTTTTTTTTTTTTTTTTTTTTTTTTTTTTTTTTTTTTTTTGAGACAGGGTTTCTCTGTAGCCTTGGCTATTCTGGAACTCCCTTTGTAGACTGGCCTCACCTCACAGAGATCTGCCTGCCTCTGCCTCCCAAATGACGGAATTAAAGGCACGTGCCACCACTGCTCAGTTGAGTGTAAGGTTTTCTAGTGTCATAGCACAAGCAACAGAATAGAGTGCTTTCTTAAAACGCCTAGTTCCCCATTCCCAGAGGTGACTTTGTACAATTTGTCTATGAAGCAGTTTGTGAGCAGATAGATATCCTCTCTCTGGCTATTATGCTTGATTTTTCTCTAAGAATTCCTGCCAAGATCTCTATTTACAACTTATGTGTCTAGGCAAGACTGTGGAATTCTGCCATGGCTTCACGGATGAGCCTATGAGATTTGGACCTAGCATCCATCCTGTCTGCAGTGGTAATTTGGGGATAGGCATGTGACCTATTTCTGGCCAAAGAAAACTGGCTTTTCTCCTCACTGGGTTGAAAGTGGGAAGGATTAAGGAGAAAGCACCTTTCCTGACACCATGAGAAGAAGGAGGGGTGGAGTCAGCAGGTGGAGCAGGAGCAGGTTCTGATGGACGTGAAATCATGACTGCGTTGGCACCTTCACAGGATCAGGTACAGGAGCCAACACACTTAGTGTGAGGTGAGGAGGGGTTTTAGTCACTTGCCAACAAGTGTCCTTGGTGGTTACAGTATGTGCCATGGCCTATGCCTCTCCATGTGCTGCATGACAATCTCACTTAGCCGCATACTCCTCTGATGTGTCAGTGGAGAAGGTAATGCCACCATCAGCCTGACTTACAAACTGAGCTCAGAGCTGTACCTCATTCTTTCCAAGCACACCCAGAAGACCTCTGCTTAAGACAGAAGTGGAAAAGGCAATGAAAGAAAGAAAGAAAGAAAGAAAGAAAGAAAGAAAGAAAGAGAGAGAGAGAGAGAGAGAGAGAGAAAGAAAGAAAGAAAGAAAGAAAGAAAGAAAGAAAGAAAGAAAAGAATGGCACTTGATTTTATAACCTTCCAGTATTGTCAAAGCCCCTTAAAAAAAAATCTCCATTGATACACACCCATTTAAACAGAAGTGACCTGTATCATGATGAAGATGATGGGTGTAAGTGCTGTAGATGCTGGCCTATCAGCTGGGATGCTACAACTGTGTCAAAGGAATTTTGTGAGCAGAAAAATATAGATATAGATATATGATATAGAAAGATGATGGTGTTACCTATATCCAGAGATGAAGGACCATCTTCTCAACATCTAGGCCTTCACACTTAGACTGTGATGGCAGTAACACAAGAAGCTGTGTTCTTCGAGTTCTAAGCTCCAAGTCTCTCTGTCTTGTTGTCACTGAAAAGAAAGGTCCAGACGCAGTGGTGTATATTCATTCAGCAAATAAGATCCACACTGCCCGAGGGTGCTTCAGGTGCTGGGGAAGTTTCAAGAACAAGCTAGGTAAGACCCTGGCCTCTCGGAGAACATGCCTTTTAAGAACAAAGACAGAGCTTAGCGGAGAACATGCCTTTTAAGAACAAAGACAGAGCTTAGCAAATTCACATGCATTATTATAACTTCATTTGTGGTGTTCATATTCTGTTGTTGTTGAAAAAAAATAATTGCCACGAACCTCTTGGCCCAGCATGACTCAAATTCATTTTTCTTATAGATCTGAGAGCCCGTCAGCGTGGTGTGGGTGTCACTAGGTTAAAATCAAAGTGCTGGTGGAGTTGTGTCCCTTCTGGGGACACAGATTCTAGGAACTTCTCACATTCCTGAGCTCATGCCTTCTTCATATCACTAAGGCTTTTGTTTCAACTGCGACAGCTCCGCTGACCCTCTGTTTCCCTCTGATAAAGACACCCTGGTCCTCAGTGTAGCTAAGCATCGTGTCCTTGGCTCAGGACATACTCAGGACTTAAGCACACTGCAGATTCTCTTTCAGGTACCCTCAAACCCACAGGATCTAGGGCTTAGAGTGTGGACATCTCTGGGAGCCCAGAATGCAGGCTGCCATTGGTAGAGATGTTCTAAAGTAAAGCAATGTAAGGTTGAGTCAGGCCATTGCTGGGCAGAAGGTCCCTAAGGAGAGCATGTTAACTACTTTTCTCATTGCTGTAGTCAAATAGTCAAGAAGAGTCTGGGGCCGGGGGCAGGGCAGGATTTATTCTGGCTCACAGTTGGAGAGGACCATTCTATCCTGATGGGGAAGACAGGGCTCAGGATAAGGAGGCTGGCTGTTTATAATCTATCTATAGTCAGGAAACAGTGAACAGGAAGTGGAGTCAGGCTTTAAAACCTCTGGGCCCATCACAGTAACTCACCTTCTTCAACAAGACTCCACCTCCTAAAGATTCTACAACCTCTCCAAATATCAGAGAAACAGCACAGAAACAATTAGACAAATACATGAGTTGATTCAGAGGTGGTGGGGAGGGCATTTCACAATCAAACCGCAACAGAACATCATCGCATGGTTGGTTTTCCACTTGACAGATCCTGAATGAGACCATCGAGGGCTTGAGGACATAATTTGAAAAGAAAAGGAGCCAAAGGCAGAGAGTACTGCCTCTTCTACCAGGTAGAGATCAGGCCAGACCTGAAAATGAGGAGCAAAGAGGTAAGAGAAACATCAGGAGTGGGGAGGTCCCAGATGTGCATGAAGCTCACATTAGAGGAAGTAAGAACTGTGGGAGCTGAGTGCCAGGCACCCACTAGGTCTATGATATGGCAGGAGTTATGGTCTAGCAACCCGGAGTTTCTGAAGAGTGGAGGGTTGAAGAGGGTGACAAGGGTAATTCTGGGAAGGGAGACTGGTGGAGGCAAATGGAGATAGCCTTTTCAAAGAGGATTGTGCTTGGGACAGAAAAAGGGTGAGAAGTTGGAAGAGGATATGTGTTAAAGTGATGGGGAGGGGGTGCTTCATCCAGGCTTTGGGCCTGAGGAGGAATACTAGGCAGAAGAGAAGGTGGCCACATGGAGAGGATATAGAGAAAGGGACTTGCAAGGCCCTGGAGTGGGAGGGAAGCAAGGGGTCTCTCCTTACAGATGGAGGTGCATTTTCTAGTCAAATGACCAGTGCAGACTAGGAACCTGTGGCCAGGCAGCTAAGGTAAGAATAGCTAGCCTTACCTGTGCTGTTTTTCAAGTGCTGATGAAGGAAGTGGGACACATGCAGGACTGCACCAAAATGACCAACAAAATGGGACATCGTCTGAGAGCATCTACATAGAGATGCATAGGGAAGCAATCTAGGATTCTGTGTCCATCGTCATCAGCATCACTACCTCTAGTTTCTGGCATTGGTCCTCATCCCTGCTTCCCAGTATCAGGACACTCTGTATGTGTGGTCACGGAATGTCTCACACTTGATCCCACAGACCTAGCTCACTGAAGCCAAATCTTTGACATCAATGAGACTAATGTTCACATTTAAGGCCGGGTTCCCCGTGACCTAAACTTAGCTGTGGTCCACAGTCAGTGCTCTGTGAGTATCCCTGTACCTTGAAAGGGACAGTGTGTGGGAGTCTCCCTGCTATAGGCCATAGGGCCTACTTGCTTTGGAGAAACTACCAAGAAAATTTGATTCTTTGGTCATTCTTCCTTTTCATCCAGACTACAATTTTCTTCCATTCACCCCGCCTTTTTTTTTTTGATTTTTCACCTTCCTTCCATCCCAACAAGCTATCGCTGAATCCTTCCCTCCCAACGGAAATTCCTGGAAAATATTAACGTTTTATATATGGAGGTTCCAGTGGTGTGGTGTGTTTGTCAAAAAAAGCAGAGCTTTATGGACTCATGAGCAGACTCAAAAGACATTCTTCTCTCCCTGATGCTTTAACAGGAATCCCATCTATTTTTCTATGACCCCTTTATAGTCTCTTAAGTTCACTATCTCTTTCCTTTGGTTTGAAGAACAGATGCTTATCTCCATAGAAGAATCATTATGCTCAGAAATTTGCTTCACATAAGGTACATTATAGAGTGCGGACTAGCAAGATGAGGGCTGTCATGGGTTTGCCATTGTCAGTGGAGTGAGTGACACACATGCCCTGGCTGTGTGGTCAGAAGGGGCTCCGTTCACTTAGCTGGAGGGCTCACTTTTCTACCTCCGAAGGTAATCCTCAGATGATCCTGTCTGCTTCCCATCTCATCCCAGAGCAGATGTGAGTGGGGTGAAGACTAAGGTGGTCATTCTAATACAGTTGGGGAAGAGTGGGAAGATCTTACCATCATGAACACAGACCTTTGTGGAGCATCTGAACATTTTGTAATCTTCCTGAAACCTGTTGTTTTTTTTTTTTTACTTTATTTCTTCCTTCTTTTGTGTATTCTCTCTGCCCTAGTGGTTTCTTATTCAGGCACCATTGTACAGCTCTCTTCCTGCTTGGGGGTTCTTCTTCCTTAACTCACCATGTAAGCACTCTGTGCCTATTCATCTAGAGACAAGGTCTTGCACTTTGGCAAGTCTCCATCAACCCACTCTACCCAATATCCACTTCTTGTCCTGCCTTGTATATAACACATATACCAACCCCTCACACATCTTTGAAGACACACATCATCAGGTCATTTCTCAGGAAAAGAGCAGAGGAACTTGTATAGCTGGGAGAGAAGGGAAGAGACACATAGAAGGCTGCAAGGCTTTCCAACTCCGTGATGCTCACCACCTTAGACAGCTATGATCTTATTGACTCTCACTCTCTCACCATACCTAGTGACTCTTGTAAGGATTCTTTTGCCCACATAACAATGTTTATAAATGTAACATCGGGTGTTCTACTCTGTTAGCCCCTGAGAAATGGCTGAACCCATTCGATCCAAATTATATCCAGAGACAAAGGGCTGATGTCCTATAGCTCAGCTCATTGTCCTGAAGGTGCTACCAAGCTCTTCCTGGGATTTGCCACCCAGGCTCCTAGCTCCTGGGATCACTCTCTTGTGCACATAGCAATTTCTCTGACACTCAGAGTTGGGTGGGGTGCCATCGTCTAATACTATTTCCATAGCAGCATTCAATAACAGTTGCTTTTTTTAATTTATGAATGATGCTATTAATATTAGGAATGAGTATTAACTGCCAGCTATGAGAGCTATGAGCATTTGGCAAATGCTGAAGTTTGAGTCAGCAAAGAGAAAACAGGGTGTCAGGATTCCACGGCCACTTTAGAACCTTTAGCTAGGTTAGCCTGATGTATTCCTCATGATAAACAAAGGGAGGTTGCCAGTGGGACTGACTGTAATTCTCGGGTTACATATGGGCTACCAGGGAAGGATGCTGGGTTGGATTAGCAACCAATTCTGGTTGCCTGGAAGAGAAGGCTGAGGGCAATGGAGGGTTGTTTATCACCTGTCATGCCAGACGTTAAGCAACTTCCAAGGCCAGTAGTGAGGCAGGTCCTGCCTGGAATAAATGACTACCACGGGATTACAGTTCTTAATCTCTGTTCTTAAGACCTTGGTTGTGTAAGTGCATTCCGCCTTGTTCCCATGAGACACACTCTCTCACTGCACCTGGAGTAGGTCTGGTAGTCAGCAAGCCCCCAGTGATTTCCCTGTCTGTCTGTCTGCTCCGGTGACCAGACACAGGTGTTCACAGACACGGCCTGCTTTTATGTGGGTGCTAGTGATGCGCACTCCCTTGATACTTACCCAGCAGGTGCTCTTTCTTTCCCACTGAGACATCCCCCACTCTTATCCTTAAGCTTTTATACTTCTGACTAAAATGCCTCATTGCTGCTGAAATTCCGGAGCCAATAAACTGTGCAGCGAGACATTAGTGGTTTACCTACTTCCCCGTTACTGTCTTCTCTTCTAGCTGCCTCAACTGCCTTTCTGCGCATTTCTTTGCTTAGTTAAATAAAAGAAAATCACCCATCTTCTTCCTCTGCCAGTCTTTTTTTTGGAAGGAACAATAATCAGTCTTTAATGAGCCTGTGACTCTGAACTGAGGTGGAGTAATTTCTATGACTCTGCACCTTCCATTGATGGAAATACATTTATATTAGAAGTTGACGACCTGTGGGAAAAGGCTATTATTCTAAATATCACGGTGAGGTCATAGGAGCGGATGGAGGGCTTGAAGCCGAAGGGGGAAAAGAGAGCAAAAAAGACCCGTGACAAATCAGGCTTGCATATGCACGAAACTGGACTACTCGCTTTTTCTGAGTCAGAGATCTTGCTTGACTGCTCTCCAGGGGTGTTGGTAGAAAATAAATAAATAAATAAATAAATAAATAAATAAATAAATAAATAAATAAATAATAAAAATCACATAGATGGAGGAAGTTCTGGAGGCTGGTTCAGCTGTTTGGTCAGAGTCCAATCAGATGGCGTGGTGGATGGTGAGAGAGGCCAGTCTTAGATCCAAGGCAAGCTAGAGAGTGCCACACTTGCTTGGAGCTCGATGACCATGTGTCTCCTCAGGTCTAGACTACTTTCTGTATGCAAGTTTCACATGAAGCACCATAGTTTTTATTCTGTTAAAAAAAAAAGCATAAACACAAAACAGTAAATAAAGAAAAGTATGTCATCACACATAATCCAATCCCTGTTATTCCTCTAAACACCCCCCCACACACACACACAGACACACACAGACATGCATACACTTGTGTTTTGTGTGAGATGGGGATCTTAGCAGATGTGCTGGTTTTATTGTGTAAGCCCCTTCCTTGGTGTGATGGTTTGTATATGCTTGCCTCAGGGAGTGGCATTATTTGGAGGTGTGGCTTGTTGGAGTGGGTGTGTCTCTGTGGGCATGAACTTTAAGACCCTACTCACAGCTGCCTGGAAGCCAGTCTTCCACTAGCAGCCTTCAGATGAAGATTTAGAACTCTCAGCAGTTCCTGCATCATTTTGCCCTGCTCCCACCTTGATGATGGACTGAACCTCTGAACTTGTAAACCAGCCCAATTAAATACTGCTCTTTATAGGACTTGCCTTGGTCATGGTGCCTGTTCACAGCAGTAAAACCCTAAGTCAGACACTTGGTAATCAATACTAATCTGTGATATATCAGGCATTCATCGTTTGTCTTCTGAACAGTTCTTATCTTTTTTGTTTCTTAACAGAATTTAGAATTTCCAAGCAAAGTGACAGGGGAGTGTCAATATGCTGTGGTCCTTCTGCAGGGTGCACTTTGGTTAGATTTGCCCACTAGATGATCTTATGATACATTTCTTAGTGAATGTGCACTTGAAGCAGTTTACACCAAAGAGGAGACATTTGTGGAGAGCTTCTGTGGTGGAAAGTTTCTTGTTTGTGGAAGAATCTGTAATTGATGATTTCCATTCTCTGGGTAGTGATGCATAGGAAGGTGGTATTTTTAAGGCTTTGTGGCTGTGGTCAGTAGTAAGAAAGGGGACAGTTGAGACGGAAGCTATGAACAGTTAGAATTGAGACTATGGTAGAAACACGAATATCCAGACTCTATCGGGGACCTTTGGGTCAAACCATACTTGAGCTCCAAAGCGATTCTAGACTTTTCAATAAAATGTAATCCTGTTTGAGTTAGATGATTTTGTTGCTATCAACCTCAAATATTCTAAAGAATCGAATAATATACCATAAACATTTTCTTCTTTACTGTTCAGTCTGAACTTCAAATTGTTGCATGAGACAAACTTATGGCTATTTGATAAAAAATAGGTAGGAACCAAAGGGGGCAATAGACCTATTCAAGCTCCCTGTCATGTATAAGGTCACACAGACAGTCAGGAGCAGAATCAGGCTCTTTGAGAGATAGCTTTTCTGACTGGTAATTCCTCAACGCAGTGGGAGGCTTTAGAAGACAAGAGCACCTTAGAAGGCTGATTGTGAGGATGTAAGGTGACCCACAGCTTGTCCTTTGGATCTTGAACTTGAAGTTATTGGTACAAAACATGAGAGCGTTTTGTGATTAGAGTATTAGTTCTCAATGTGGAGATTGCGGAGATCTTTTCAGGAGCCTTGCGGTGCTAAAGATGTTTTTATATAATGTTAACATGGTATATGACCTTTTCTTCTCTTCCTCAATCAACAGAAGAGGGTGACAGAGGCTATGAGGTTTATGATACATAGTAGGCTAATTGCAGCAATAAATATGAGAGTCCACTGTCCAGAATTAAATCAGGAAGTAGGGTGCCTGAGGAAGTATTAAACGATGACACTCTTTTTGTGTATCTTGGAGAGATACAGCTCACTGTTAAATAAAGCTGTCTGAGGTTTTGGGGGTTTGACAACCCCCAAAAGGCATCCTGAAACCACACCAATGGAACCTCTGGTTTAAAGGATAAACATAATCTGCACCTAATTTCACTCAAAGACAATTCACACAAATCAAGTTTTCTTTTGTCTTCTGAAATCTAGACAAAAATAACATGAAGTAGAACTTTGGCTACTAAAGATGGGTTATGTGAGCAACATAGCTTAAATCACATTGTACAGCTTTGGGCCAAAGTTCACTTGGGGTATTGGAATGATTTTGAATATGTTGATGCCAGTCGATTAGAAACTGTTACTGTGTGGAGTGTAGACTCAGGGCTGCTGGGGTTGTGTGATAAGAGTCATCAGGAACTCTGGCGATGAATACCCAAAGCTTCTGATGATTGGATGGACAGAGAAGAGAGTATACAACTCTCTTGATAAACAGAGCTTTCTTTGACAGCTGAAAGCTGACAGTAGAAAATGCCCCTCTCCTGAACCAGGCACTGCCCTTCCGACTGTCTCAGCAAACTACAGTGCATAGGTGCCAACATTGCATGTTGTCAACCACAGCGCCTAGATCCTCATGAGCATCCATAACATCACACAGCCTCTGTGCTTCAGGTACCATCTTCAGAACTGAGTTAAGAGAGAGCTCAGAGAACCTCTCTTGGTTCTCCCCTCTTGGCTGTGCACATGATAACAGCTGTGAGACCTGAGTCAAGGCAACACAAGTGGGTGCTCAAGGCTTCAGTGATGCTGTCGACCTTCTCTGCTGTGTGAGAAGTTTCCTTTCTGGGACAATTGCACATCATGATCATCATGATCATCGTGATCATCGTGATCATCATCATCATCATCATCATCATCATCACCACACTGCATATACTAAGCAGGTACCCCGAAAGAGCAATCTTCTGCATAGACAATTCTCCTCCACATGGTAAGGAGGAAGCAGAGAACCAGGAGGCCCAGGGGATTGGCTGCAGTCTGCTCAGTAGCTCCCATCAGGATACACTTCTGAACTCTGGTTGTGGTTCCTGCTTCTTTTGGCTCACGAGCCTCTTTATCATCCTGGGCAACCACCGGTGGCCAGCATAGTGACGCTGTGAACAATCAATCTTGCACTGACTGGTTATTTTAAGATGGGAAGATGGAAGATGAATCCTATGAACCCTCCCCCCTCTTTCTCTGTGACATGTAACCTTTTACTAATGAGTACATAGCATTAAAATTTTAGAATTAAAAATTCAAAAATAGTGGTAAAGCTGTTTTCAGATCAGGGTGAGTTTCCCCTTAACCTTGAGCCTGGAATGAGGGCTGTGGGAGCAGGATCTAAGATTAATTCTGGGTTTTCTAATACACACTGAAAGGTGACGCTATACAGGTTTTCAAGTGTGGATCATGGATCGAAAGCGCCCTCAGGGTTATCTAAGAAACAGGTTTCTGAGACAAACTGAGTTTGGGAGACATAGTGACAACCTTCTTTACCATGTCACTTTTCTGGGGCTTCACCATGCTGATTTACCCCAGAAACCCCAAGAGGGCATGGACAGGCTCAACACTCCTTACCCAAGGTGACTTTCCAGGAGTCTTATTCTGGTGAGCACACTTCAGGAAGTGCTGAATGATCTCAGGGGCTACCTCTAGCTATAAATTTTGCTGAGCCCTGTGATCTCATTTCAACTTCTTAAAAATTTTTATTTTTGCAAGCTAAATGGGGGTCTATGGTCCAAATCATTCATCAAAACCAAGTGTCAGATTGGGGCCCAAGATCACACCTTTCAAGCCTCCATATGTCTAGCAGGCTTATGGTCTGGGGAAGGCTGATGTTAAGAGCTAATTATGTAGCCCCTGACAGGGTCTGTTGGCTTTCTACCCCCAAGGACTGCTGAATGAACTAATTTGAAAACAGCACCTTATAGAAGTAAATAATAAATAAGTAAATAAGTAAATAAATAAGGTTTGAAAGGCAGAAGTGAGCAGTAATCTCTTACAGAAATGGCAAACTTGTCTCAGACTCTAATATGCTCACGGTACATGCATGAGAAAAGAAGTTCAATACCCACATAAAAGAGCCCATACGTGGAGGGTACTCTCAGGGCTGGGTTAGCTGGATCTTTGAGACTCAATGGCCATCTAGCCTAGCCTAATTGGGGAGCTGCAGGCTAGTGAGAGATCCTATCTCAGACACAAACAAACAAACAAACAAACAAACAAACGGACAGACAGACAGACAAACTCTGGTTCAAACAAACCTGAGAAGGAATGACACTTGAGATTGTCTACTGGCCTTCACATATATGCACATACATGTGCATGTAAACCTGTATGTTCACTTATACACATGCACATGCACACCTGAGAGAGGGAGGGGAGGAGGGGGAAAGGAGAGGAGAGGAGAGGAGAGGAGAGGAGAGGAGAGGAGAGAGGCATGGAGAAGACTACATGAAAACAGAGGCAAGATGGCAAAATGGTTGGAACTGGGGGTGAGGCCAAGAGGCAGAGCACCTACCTGTCTTGCATAGGGTCCTTGGTCTAGTTCTGAGCTGCCAGGGTGGTTTAGCATGGAAAGTAGGGGCAGATATTGGAATAATACTGTCATCAGCCAAGAGCCCCCAGAAGCTGGAAGAGGCAGGGAAACTTTTTTCCCACTACAGATTTTAGAAGGACCACAGGCTACTGGCACCTTGACCTTGGGTTACTAGCCTTCAGAGCCACAAGATAATACTTCCTGCTGTTCTAAGACACTAGATTGGGGTCCATTGTTATGAAAACCCAGGAATGGATACAGCAGATACCACAGAGCTTTGAAATGGCACTCTGAGTCTCTTTAAGCCAAGCTTGGGTCTGAGGTCTACAGAGAATTGATCACAGCTTGACTGCAGTGAAATCTATTGGCCTTAGCCCTGGTTTGACAGTGTTTTCTGTTTAACAGCTGCCAGCAAGGAACTTGTCCCCCTCTTTGCTGAATCCAGTACCCCTCCACCCTCTTCTTTCTGCCTCAGAATCAAGCAAGAGAACCTGGAGGTTCAGAAAACAAAAAAACAAAGAAAACAAAAACAAAGACCCAACAAACAAAACAAAACAAAAACCAAACAAACAAAAAACCAAAACAAAGCAAATCAGAGCCCCTAATGTTTTATGTCTGCCAGCCTTATTTTCTTGTGCTGGGCCTCTAGGCCAAGGAATGTGACCTCTGTGTGAGGAAAGAGCCAAGGGCAGGTATTGTCAGTGTACTAGGAAGCTCCCAGGCAGCCAGTTTGTGTTTATCTGGAGATCTCATAGGTTTTGCTCAGTGTCCCAGGTAGGGCCCGTGCCTTAGGACATATGGGACTTACTTCTGCATCGGTGGGATAAGATCTTTCAGGTATGTGCTCTTGAGGACTCAGAAGCATAAACGTTAGCTTAGTTCGCATGCTGACAATAATATGGGCTGGGAACCAGCATGCGATTGATGAGAAAACTGAGGGCCTGAGGGTCCGAAGAATTGTGATTCATTTCAGCAAGTGAGGCTACTAAAGGTGCTATAGCCACTGATCAGGTGTCTCTGTACCTATCTCTACTGGTATTCACTGATAGCCTCTCTCTCTCTCTGTCTATCTCTGTTTCTCTGTCTCTCTCTCCCACACACACATACACACACACATATACACACACATATACACACATACACACACATATGCACACACATATGACATGAAGCTAGAAGGGAACTAATTTGAAAAGGAGGGATCAGTAGGATTGGGAGGGATACAAGAATTCTGGATATTAATAGGAACAAAACTCATTATATACATATATTAAAATGTCATAAGGAAATTAATATATATATATATACCAATAAAGACATAAAAACAATTTATTCATAGTTGAGCTGAGGCTATACCTAGCACAGGATCTGTGGATCAGAAGAGCTGGATAACTTACTAGAGAAAATACAGAACCAAAGCAATGGGTTCTAAGAGGCAGAGCAAGGGGCAGATCCCTAAGGAGGTGCAGAGAAAAGGGATTGGACAGCCAAGGAGACACAGCCTTGGAGTCAGAGCCAGGTTTGGATATGAGCTGTGGGCCACCAACAAATCATTCTGTGTCCTCAGTATAACTTATAAATAAAGACAGTAATTGTATTTGCTTTCTGAGATTGTCCTGACTTACATGGAAGATGACATGTTTAAATTGGCATTTGGAATGTGACAATCGCTAGGTAAGGGACAGGTGTATGGTGGTTGTTAGCAGCCTGAGTACCCTGTGCTTTTGCCTGGAGATGACCTCAGAAAAGCTGACCACACGTTGGGAAAGAAGGTGATTGCCCTGATGGGGGGTGAAGGGTGCTAGGGATGGACTTGGGCCATGACAGATTCTTGGCAGCTCATGGGAGGAGAATGATGGGAGATCGAGCCCTGAGAGGCTAGTGCAGCAGTTTCCTTTAAGGGTCTACGGACAAAACAAAATAAAATCTGGTACAAAGTTTCCAGAATCCTCTCAAGTGCTGCCAAGCCAGAATGTGTTTTCTGAGTCCCACCGAGGCAGCTTCGTCTCCACTCCTTTCAGAGTCTGTAAGCCTGGTGACCTTGTGGGGTCAAGAATCCACCTTGAGCAATGGAGCATGAGAGGACCAGGCTCATTTCCCCAGTGAGGCTCTTGGCTCCAGCTCCTGTCCTCCCCTCACTAAGCTGGGCCAAAGAGTGAAGAAACAGGACTGGAGAGAATGCAAGTTCAGGAGGTCAGCTCTGCTGAAGGTGAACATTAACCCTACAGCCCTCTGGGATTGGACAAGAGGGCAAAGTTGTTGGACTCCCTCAGTCTTCTTGTGAAGAAGCAGTATTTCCCAACCTTGACTGACAGCGATGCTTCTTGCTTACATATCCCTGTGGGATGAGACTGAAATTCCTTAGCCTGGCATCCGAAGCCCTGGAGATGACCTTGCTCTACTTCGGCAACTTGTTCTATGTTGGGTTTAACACACGAGACCACACTGTAGCCATCACCACGGCTAGCAGTTTGTTTCCCATTGCAAGTGACTTGTGCTACAGGAGAAGATGGATCTGTGGGACACTGGGGACACAGAGGGTACCCAGTCCATGGCTGTTGAGTCATTCTTTCTTTCCCCTCTTGTCTGAAAACAAGGTCACCGAGAATACAAACACAGCGAAACATGCCTGTAAAACCCTAGTTTAAAGAACAGGACGAGCAGAGATCAGTTTCTTATGTTGCCTGATTGTCCTGTGCATGATTGCAGGAGGCTTGTACTTCATCAGAAAGAGGAAGTTGAAGCCAACCTCTGTTCTTTGGTGGCAAATAGCCCTGCCTTGGAATATCTAATACTCTCAGGAATCTTGGTCTCCCACCCAGTGTCACCAAGCCGAACACAATGCTGTTACAAAAGAGCCTGAGAATTAGATATTATGCAGACAAAACAACATTATCCAGGAAGTTATTTGTCTCTTTCTCTCTTAGGGACCACTTCATGTTGTCTCTGATTTTGTAGCTAGAACTATTTGGATGTATGGATTTTGGGTTAAAAAGGAACCACATTAACTCCAGAGACCTCATGACTTGTAGGACTTAATCCCCTTTCAGCTACATTTGATGTTGTCTTTGTTACCCAGAGACATTTGGCAACAGACAGTGCCTGAAGACAATTTTGATTGCCATGTTTCTAACTTTGATTGCCTGATATCCACTGGGCAGCAGACAAAGAATGCTTTTAAATGTTAAGTCTAGTTCAGGTTGGCCTGTTGTAATGCCTGTGGGAGAGTGTATTGATTTCTTTAATTTGGTGAGCAAATTATTATGTCTTTGTTGGTAGCCCCACTCCCTAGGCAGGAGTTATCCTAAAGAGGAGAAGTAGAATTGAACATCAGCCTGCATATGCATTGCTCTGTGTCCCGACTATGAACGTGATATTTTCATTTTCCTCAAGCTCCCTCCTACAATGGACTGTCACCAGGAACTGTGAGCTAAAATAAACTGTTTCTCCCTTTATTGCTTTACTTCAAGAATTGTATTGCAGCAGTTCAGGGTCAGCATGTTTTATATAGTGAGTTGCAGGCCACCCAGGGCTTGAGTGAGAACCTATCTCAAAAAATAAATGCATAACTGAATTATGAAAAAAAAAGGAATTGTATTGCAGCTACAGGAAACAAAATTAAGACAATCTGCCTTGCAATATTGCCCATTGGTTTTCTTTTCTCTAAGATGACTATGGTTCTGTTTTAACAAGAGTTAGAGTCAGCAGTAGAGTTTTTTCCCCCTGGTTGCAGGGGCCACAGGTGAGCCCAACCCTGACACTTGTTGACTGGGAAGTGAGTGTGCACTGTGCACAGTGCACAGGGGTGATGCTCTCTCTCTCTTCACCTCTCACACCTGAGAGTGTTAGCTCTGAAGGCACGAAGCCGGAGAATTTCTGCCCCTAACTAACTGTAATGCTTGGGAGATCAGGACTTGACTGGACAGCACTGTGGAGCTGGCTCTGGAGGCATAGGTGCAGGTGACGCCCACCCCACCCCCACCCCCGGGGGGGGGCGGGGACGGGGATAAGGACAAGAGAGAGCTGACCCTGCTTCCTGCCAATGGCAGCCTAGTTAGAGCAGTGCTGGAAAGGGCACTCTGAACATGTGGATGTGGGATCAGCTCAACTAACACCCAGGCTCAAGGGCTTTGAGTTGTCCCACTCCCCAAATCTACTTCATCTGTGAATTGTTGGGAGTGCGTGAAAGGGGCAATCCTTCTTACCCAAAGCTGCACGATCTGCATGGCAAAGGGTAACCACAGGGTAGCTGGGAGGAGTCCCCATGAGAATCCAATATTGATCCTGTTACAGAAGCCAGAGACCTTCAAGCAGACCAATGAATGACTCATTGCAATGAACATCTGCAAGTGAAGATGTGTGGACAGAGGAGTTTACTTGCTAAATCAGTATTTCATTTCTGCTACCCCAGACCAAATTGGGGGAGGGGCCCCTAGCACCATTTTCCTGAATTCTTACATGGCTCCTTGCTTTCTTTCCTCCAGCTCTTATATCTAATTCCTCTACTTCTGAGTCAAGGCAATTCTCTTCTTCTCTATTCCTTGTCCGTGCAATCTAAAAGTCTTGCCTCTTTCACCCTGCCCAGTCATTGGCCATTGCAACTTTATTTCCCAGTCAGAGTCAACTGGGAGCAGGCTTCCTTTAGCGTCTGAACACAGATTCTCATGTGATTCTGGCAACTGAATTAAGACAAAGCATTAAAACCAATTCCCAACACTGTTTGAATTAATTTGTCATCGGGTATTAAAGAGAAGAACAAATCTTGGTTGTTGTTGTTGTTTGTTTGTTGTTTGAGATAGGTCTTATGTAGTCCATGCTGGCCAGACTTGAACTGGAAGTATAGCTAGTAATGTTGTCACATGTGGCTGACAGGTTGGATTAGCTGGAGATATCCTTGAACTCATGATACTTCTGTCTCCATTTTCCAAGTGATGGGCATGTCATTATATCGGCTTACCAACAGTCTCCTCACCCAGGTTTCTGGTGGCAAAATGCTCATTTGACAGTGGGGAGAGCACTCAGTGTTAACTTCAATGGGGAGAGAAAAATGAGAACAAGCAGCGGTGGCATTTAATCCACAGTGCTCTGCCTTGCCCTGAGTATGCAGTGGGACCTCTCACTCCCACTCTTTCATTCTCTCGCTCTGTTGGCTCCATTTCCTGTAAGAGCTATGATAACAAGAGCAAAGAATTTATATCACTCTCTCTTTTGTAGCCAAAGATGACAGAGACTGGATGTGGATGGAGAGGTTTCCTTTCATTTTCTAGAGATTATGAGTATCTAAAATAAAGTAGATATAAACATGACTGTGTGAGATAACAACCCATCACCAAGGTCAAACCTGTTTCATCACCTGGATCTTTGGGATCCCTGGGTGAAATCTTGTGAGGGTACCCATTAGTCCTTGCAATTGATAGGCTAAGCACTGAATTACACCCCTGTTCTCCATCTTCACTTAATACAGTGAAGTCTTTACTCCCAGACTGACTGAATTTGGAGATGGGGTTTTAGGCGGCCATCAAGGTTGAATTAAGATAGAAAGATGGAACTCTAATCTGATAGGGTAGGTGACATTTAAGGAGTAAGAGAGGCCTTCTCTGCCCTCATATGGTAGGAAAGGCCATGTAAGGGCTCAGTAAGAAGGAGCCTTATATAAGTCAGAAAGGGAGCCATTTCCAGCAGCTGAACTTATGAACACCTTAATTTTGGATATCTTGCTTCCAGAACCAAGGTATGTATGCTTCTGCTCTTTAAGACACACAGTTCACGGTATTGTATTATGAACACTGGAGCAGAGTAATACATCTCCCTATTTGTGTTTGAACCTGGTTAGTCCATTGCTTATACAATAGTGAAAGAATCTTTGAAAATTACAGATTAGCTTGTGTCCATTGGCTTCTCATGCTCGGTTGGACTGCATTTAACTGACACAGTGACTACACATGATGTGACTCCTGCTTGTGTTCCTAGACTTATCTCCAAGTGCCTCTCTCATTCTCAGTCCTGTAAATGCATCATGTACTTTTATTATTTCTGCCTCAGGACCTTTTAACTTCAGCTCCCAATCGTGGCATGATTGTCTCCGGGCTATGACTGAGATCCATTAGATCTTTCTCATGGAAGATCTTCCTGACCATATTTTAGTCACTCCTGTCTTAGGGTTTCTACTGTTGTGCTAGAACACCATAGCCAAATGTAACTTGGGGTGGAAAGGGGGTTTATTTAATTTTATAGTTTATAGACCATTATCCAGGGAAGTCAAGGAAGAAACTCAAGGCAGGAACTGACGCTACAGCCATAAAGGCTTGTTCCCAATGACTTTCTCTACTTATTTTTTATAGCACTTAAGACCATCAGCCCAGGAGCAGTTCTACCAACATTGAGCTGGTCCCTTCCACATCAACCATCAATCCAGAAAATAAACCACAGATATGCCAGTTTGGTGGGTGCATTTTCTCAACTGACATTCCTTTTTCCCAAATGGCATGAGTCAGGTTGACATAAAACTAGCCAGCACACTGTCTATGCACAACAGCTTTGTTTAATATTTTTTAGGTTTTTTAGCAGATGAAAATATTGTATATATTCATCTATGTCAACCACTAGCAAGTGAGTAGGGCTCTTGTCTGTCTCATTGCCTCCTCACATCTCAGGGTCTAGAGCAATGGCTGGTGGTGAGAAGTTGTGGTACCTGGTGAGTGGATGAAGAGCTGGAGATGGAGTTACTTCCTACTCATCCATGTTTGTTGAATTCCCATTCATTCATCTCTATGAGCCTAAACTCCACCCCTTTATTAGGAGCTTTAAAATTTGTGTTTATCCACTTAGACTTGAGCTTTGTACAAGGAGATAAGAATGGATCAATTCGAATTCTTCTACGTAATATCTGCCAGTTGACCCAGCACCATTTGTTGAAGATGCTGTCTTCTTTCCACTGTATGGTTTTAGCTCCTTTGTCACAGATCAAGTGACCATAGGTATGTGGGTTCATTTCTGGGTCTTCAATTCTATTCCATTCACCTACCCATCTGTTGCTGTACTAGTACCATGCAGGTTAAAAAAAATTAGATATTTTCTTTCTTTACATTTCAAATGCTATCCCAAAAGTCCTCTATACCCTCCCCCTCTCCTACTCCCCTACCCACTCACTCCCACTTCTTGGCCCTGGCGTTCCCCTGTACTGGGACATATAAAGTTTGCTAGACCAAGGGGCCTCTCTTCCCAATGATGGCTGACTAGGCCATCTTCTGCTACATATGCAGCTAGAGACAGGAGTTCTGGGGGTACTGATTAGTTCATATTGTTGTTCCGCCTATAGGGTTGCAGATCCCTTCAGCTCCTTGGGTACTTTCTCTAGCTCCTCCATTGGGGGCCCTGTGTTCTATCCTATAGATGACTGTGAGCATCTACTTCTGTATTTGCCAGCCACTGGCATAGCCTTACAGGAGACAGCTATATCAGGGTCCTTTCAGCAAAAATCTTGCTGGCATATGCAATAGTGTCTGGGTTTGGTGGCTGATTATGGGATGGATCCCCACGTGGGGCAGTCTCTGGATGGTCCATCCTTTTGTCATAGCTCCAAACTTTGTCTCTGCAACTCCTTCCATGGATATTTTATTCCCTATTCTAGGGAGGAATGAAGTATCCACGCATTGGTCTTCCTTCTTGTTGAGGATAGTTTTTGCTATCCTAGGTTTTTTTGTTATTCCAGATGAATTTGCAAATTGCCCTTTCTAACTCAGTGAAGAATTGAGTTGGAATTTTGATGGGGATTGCATTGAATCTTTAGATTGCTTTTGGCAGGATAACCATTTTTACTATATTAATCCTGCCAATCCATGAGCATTGGATATCTTTCCATCTTCTGAGATCTTCAATTTCTTTCTTCAAAGACTTGACATTCTTATCATACAGATCTTTCACTTCCTTAGTTAGAATCACACAAGGTATTTTATATTATTTGTGACTATTTTGAATGGTGTTGTTTTCCTAATTTCTTTCTCAGCCTGTTTATCCTTTGTGTAGAGAAAGGCCATTGATTTGTTTGAGTTAATTTTATATCCAGCTACTTCACTGAAGTTGTTTATCAGGTTTAAGAGTTCTCTGGTGGAAATTTTGGGATCACTTATATATACTATCATATCATCTGCAAAGAGTGATATTTTGACTTCTTCCTTTCCAATATGTATTCCTTTGATTTCCTTTTGTTGTCTAATTGCTCTGGCTATGACTTCAAGTACTATATTGATTAGGTAGGGAGAGAGTGGGCAGCCTTGTTTAGTCCCTGATTTTAGTGGGATTGCTTCCAGTTTCTCACCATTTAGTTTGATGTTGGCTACTGGTTTGCTGTAGATTGCTTTTATTATGTTTAGATATGGGCCTTGAATTCCTGATCTTTTCAAGACTTTTTTCATGAAGGGGTGTTTGATTTTGTCAAATGTTTTCTCAGCATGTAACGAGATGATCATGTGGTTTTTGTTTTTGAGCTTGTTTATATAGTGAATTATGTTGATAGATTTCCGTATATTGAACCATCCTTGCATCCCTGGGATGAAGCCTACTTGATCATGATGGATGATCATTTTGATGTGTTGTTGGATTCAGTCTGTGAGAATTTTATTGAGTATTTTTGCATCAATATTCATAAGGGAAATTGGTCTGAAGTTCTCTTTCTTTGTTGGGTCTTTGTGTGGTTTAGGTATCAGAGTAATTGTGGCTTCATAGAATGAACTGGGTAGAGTACCTTCTGTTTCTATTTTGTGGAATAGTTTGAGAGTGTTGGAATTATTCCATATTTATTATTATATGTGCCTGAGTTTTTGCCTGCATGTATGTCTGTGTACAAGGTGCTTGCAGTGCTCATGGAGGACAGAAGATGTTTTTGGGTTCCCTGGAACTAGACTTACAGATGGTTGTTAGCCATCATGTGGGTGCTGAGAATTGAATTCCAATCTCCTGGAAGAGAATCAAGTGCTGTGCTCTTAATCACTGAGACATATCTCCAGCCTTCCTTCCTTCCTTCCTTCCTTCCTTCCTTCCTTCCTTCCTTCCTTTCTTCCTTCGTGTGTGTGTGTGTGTGTGTGTGTGTGTGTGTGTGTGTGTGTATGACAGACAGAAAGAGACAGAAAGACAGAGTCACTGTGTGAATCTGGAAGTTGGGGACAACTTGCTGGAGTTGGTTCTCTCCTTCCACCATCTGGGTCCTGGGAACTGAACTCAATTAAAGTCACCAAGCCTTGTTGGTAAGGGTCTTGACCTGCTAAACCACCTGGAAGTGGTTCATATTGTTTTATTCATGATTCATATTGTTTTATTTCTTTTAGCACTTTATAACTAATAAATCGTGGTCTTATTGAAGCCTACTTTGAGATCCTTGGCCTTGGTAAAACTCCATTCCACACTGCAATCTCTTTGAGGACCAAGTTGTACTCCTGATGTTTGTCTATTGTTTGTGATCTGTTGCATGGATCTATTTTGATTGCCAGCACAGCAGAGGCATAGAGCCTTCTTCTCTCTCAGCATCTTCAGGAGAGTAAAATGACACTGTCTTTAGCAGAGTAGACTTCACACAGACTGAATTCTCAAGTGGACGAGTGGTTGTTAAGGCAGGAGATTGTTGAGTCTGGCTATTGTTGAACACCTCTAAGTGTTTATTCTCAGTAGAACCAAAGGGGTTATGAGAGGAGAGGTGGAGACCTGCAAGAGTGATGAAAATTCATGGCTTTACAAAATTTCTCCTTTAGGCAGGCCTGAATAACATTTTGAGACTCTCCTATGCTAGAATAATTTCACCTAAGAATAGTAAGTATTGAATTCCAGACAGCTCAAGCTGGAAGGGAGATCACCCACCTGTCTCTGCTCAGTAAGAAAAGAGTCTGCCACTGTAACATCACCCAGAGGGAAGAAGCGCAGGAGGCCCATATGGAGCTGCTGACCTAAGTCAGTGCTTCTGTCAGTCTTAGTCCCTTGGTCCTAGTAAATCTTCTCATGCTGTTCCATGACATGTTTTCATCTGCAAATTGCAGTTCACAACTACTGTGTACCCTGACTATGCAAATGGAATGTGATTCTATGGCTTGATTTCACACACACCACAAGGGCACAACCTCCCCTCCACTAGCTCCTTTCTTCTCAGAGTTTGATCTGTCGTTGACACCTGGACATGCACCATAGGGACAAATTGCTCTATGCTTGGATGTAATTGGATTTTGGAACCAAATAGGGGACCTGGAATTTCTATAGGGATGAGCAGGAAAGGGAAAAAAAAATGTACATTGTCACAGGTAGGAGGCACAGGCCATGCACCCGGGGTCTAAAAGAGCAGCCACTGCTCTCTACCTTAGCCTGTCTAGACCATACCTGTTTTTCCATGGAAGCCAGAATATGCTTTTAAAAATAAACAACTCTCTTGAATTCTAAACACAGGCAAAAATTGAAAGTACTGTCTGGTCAAAAATCAAACCTCAATCAAACCCTTGCTATTTTATGTAGAGCTATGAAGCAACCTACATAATTTTCCTAGTGATTTCGGATGAATCCTTTCTCAGCTATCTGCATGCAGATGGAGGTGTGGGAGACATGTGGGAACCGAAGATAACATGAGGTGACTGAGTTGGGGTGCTCACTGTCATGGTTGAGCCCAACCTAGCATAACAAAGAAGGGGATTTGGCACCAGCCACGTCTTTCCAAGGTACTTCCCTGGACTCTGACCCTTGCCTAGAGTCTGGGAGTGGGCAAGGTGTGAACAAGGCCATCAAATCTGCAAATCAAGGTTGGGAGAAGAACCCAGAAGGTACAGGTACAGGAAGACCACTGAAGAACAGATCAAGGTGGTGTGATCCTGTTCTGACGTCCCTGCCTGGGAGGGAGTGGGATACAGAGTGTCCTGTTCTTATAGCCACACTGTTTGCCTCCAGGCCACACCCTCTGGAAGTCATTACTCAGTCCTGCCCCACTGACCTCAGGGGAAAGTGTCAGAAGACAGGAACAGCCTGTTTTTAATTCTTAAATGAAGCCCAGATAACAGTTGAACCAGTGTTCAGCTTTGGGGCTTAAAGTCCCTTGACTGTCTCAGAGCCCCAAAGCAATAGGGGACTATTTGAGGTATAAAAGACATGGGTATCAGCCAACTCAGAGGACTCAGGTGTGCAGGATGGGCCTCCACTGCCTAGGAGCCTCTTGGTGACGAGGGCAGACTTACTGTCCTTGGGGAACTGTTGGGTGAGTCTAATGAGACTGGGGCCGATCCTTAGGCACAGCAGCCTCTCTGCCCTGGTGCTGAGCATAGCAGGAATCTGGAGGGGCAAGCCTTGGAGTGGCTCTCCCTGCTGGCTCTTTGGCTCGCCAGCCAAACTCCTGTGGTTTCAGCCCAGCCTTGGGGACAGCTGGGTTTGTTTTGGTATTCAAACCTGGAGGGGGCAGGGCATGGTTCTAATCCTGAAAAAAATAAATTCTTTTCAGGAGACAGAGAGAGTGAGAGAGAGGTAGAGGGAGAGAGAGAGAGAGAGGGAGAGGAAGGGGGGAGAGAGGAAGGGAGTAAGGGAAGGGGTAAGGGAATGGGGAGGGGGAGAGGGAGATAGGGAGATAGGGAGAGGGAGAGGGTGAGAGGGAGAGGGAGAAGGAAAGGGAAAGAGAGGGGGAGAGGGAGGGGGAGGGGGAGAGGGAGAGGACTTCCACTGGAGCCCTTGAAGGCTCCTAACCCTGTTCACTCCCTCCCAATGCCAGAAAATAGATGGCTGATACGAATCAGTAGTTAGCAGGCTTCCCTGTGAAATAAAAAAGTGAAGAGGTAGGTGTGGACTCCTGTGATCCAAGATGTGGCCTCAGCAGAGAGTCTCTGGGACCTCCTCCTTCGCCTGGATTCTTGCTGCAGGTCTCTTGCTGTTTCCAATGCCTGCTGCCACTGTCTAGGTCTCCCAGTTCTGTGGGGCTGCTTTTGGAGGTGGAGGTAGGGCTTTTGGGTCAAGGCAGAAACATGGCAGCTGAGTGCAAACCTTGGACGCTGTCATTTCAAAATTGAAATGATAGAGTCTTCTGTACCCAGAACATGCAATTAGAACCAGGGGATGGACCTAAAGAAAATACATTGTCTTAATATAATATATATGTACTGGAGGGGGTACTGTCCCTAAAGCTGTTGTCTGTCTGTGCAATCTGTTCCCCTAACTAAGCTGCCATGTCTGGTCTCAGTGGGAGAAGAGGCACCTAACCCTGAAGAGACTTGATATGCCAGGGTGGGGGGATCCATCCTCTCAGAGGAGAAGGGGATGGGAAATGTTGAATGGGGGGAGGAACTGTGTGAGGGAGGACCTGGAGGGGGCCAGCAATTGAGATGTAAAATGAACAAATAAATACATTTTTAAAAAGATACATGTATAGGTATATATGTATATACTTTTTATATGTCAATACTTTATGTATATATACATATAATGTGTATATTTAATATATGTATATATGGTCTTCCAAAGTTATCCCCTGTGGTTACTTGACCTTAGACATTTCCTCAGTGTCAACTTTCCATTTATCCCCCAACCCTCATCTAAAGGTAATCTTCCCAGGGTTTTTGTCTCCTCAATCTGTTGCTTTCTTGCAAGATGCTTACAGAGTCTAGAAATACCTCCTGCCTCACCTTCTTACTTGTTTGCCACTCAGCAGCCTAGTTGAAAGACGACCCTGGCGAGGACAGAACTCTTGACATCCTGCTCTTCACTGCTTCGCTTCCAGCTCAGTGCCTGGCACCAGGTAGGAGCTTAGTAAATGTTGATGGAGCATGGGAGGAATGGCTGAAGGGACAGTCTGGGAAGAAATGAGCTCTCCATGACTGAGAATGGAAGCAGAAGTTGGGTGAGAAATAGGCAGAAGACCTACCCACCCCCTGCATTAGAAAATATTGGCAAACTTATTCTAGTGTTGGTGGCAAACTCTGTAGTGATTGAATCATTACAGGGAGTTATAGATCCTCCTGTAAAGTCTCACCTCTCCTCTAGGAGGCATTAGGTCCTTAGGCCCCAGTCAGGTTAAGGCTCCATTCTTTTTTATTTGTGGCTTTTTAGGTCACCATGTTCAAGTGCGTGGAATAGTTTAGAAAGGGAGGAGAGGGCAACTGGCCTGATTTGGAGGAGGTACTTATCCTCCCTCTCAGACCCCATTGCCTAGAGCTCCAGCCTGTCTGGCCACAAGAGTTTACTATGGGTCATGGCCCAGGAGGAAGAAGAGCAAGTTTGGTTTACAAACAATAGTCTCTCTAGCTGCCTGGGCAGGAGATGGGGCTATGTGGCTTCTGGGAGCCTCTCTTATTCCTGGCTTCTCTAGGCGTTGCCTTTCTCCCCTACCCACCCCCACTCCTGTTTTTGGTAGTAATTCAGCACTTACAAAGAAGCGTTCCTGTCACCTCTCTTTCTTTTCCAACTTTGAAATTCTAGTTCTTTTGGCTCAAGTTTCCCCTGTGTGTTTCTGGTGTGTCATTATGGACAGTTTCGAGCATTTGCTTAGCAACCACAAAATTGTCCAAGGCAGACAGACCTGTCGAAGAATCCTGGCTCCATCAGCCCCTAGGTATGTGCACTTGGGCAAGTTACCTAACCTTTCTGGCCTTCTGTTTTCTCCTTGGAAATGCAGACAATCACAATAATTATCCCTACTTTGTAACATTGTGGGGCTTAAAAGATCAGAGAGGTGCACCATTTATGGGGCATTTATTCCGGGTCACTGTCCTAAGTACTTTATTTTCATTCTCTTTTAAAAAGTTTTGCCTCAGCCCAATGGAGAAGATCTATTATTAGCCCTGGTTTTATGGAGGAGAAAGCCGAATCACAGGGAGATTAAAAGGCTGGCCTGAAGTCCTGTAGCTAATGGGTTAGGAACCAGGGCTTGAACGAAACAGTTCGACTTCAGAATGCACAAGGTCCGGAAGAGACAACAGAAGCAGCTATAAGTTGAAAGAGACAACTTTTTTTTTTTTTTTTTTTTTTTGGTTGCTGCTTTCTTTAGAGGCTGAACCAATCTTTGGCTTCATTCTAACAGCAGTAATCATTTGTAAAACATTTCATAGCCCACAAACTGTCTTTATGGCTCTTAGCCCAAGGACTCCTCACGGTAACCATAAGAAAGCCTCACTCCTTCTGTCCCCATATAGGGGATAAATGAACCACACAAGGCACAAGGTTCTGGCCAAGGTCACACTGCCAGAAACTGGCAGAGCTGGCTCTTAAACTCTGACGTGCGATAAGGGCAGCACTCTGGCTAAGTTTCATTTTTGCTAAGTGCTTAGAATGGGGCTGGGCACAGAGTAAACATGATATAAGTATTTTCTAAGAAACTAAAAATCAACAAATATCACACCCCACTGCTCTCTTCAACAAGCATTTCTCTAGCACCTGAAACATCTGGGGAGTGAGAGTCAGTGCCACCAGACTACTGAGACCCATCTTGCTCTTTCCTGTCTCTTGCCTTCGTTGTCCAAGGTTGCCTCTGGGTTGGACTGGTGTGTATCTTCTCTACCGTCTCTGCCTGGCTCTTTTTTGGCTGCTTGCTAAGATCTGGGCTCCTCCCACAATCAAACAGAGTTTGGCTGTTGTTGTTCTTGTTTCTCAGGCCCCTGCCTGCTACAGTCGGATGGAATCGTCTAGGACAATGTTAACTGGCAGTGATCTGATGTGTCATGGTGCACTACCAGTGTGTTCATCTTCTAACAGAAACATCAACTAATCCAAAGGATGCTCTTAGGCATCCATCCTCACAAGCCCATGAGGGAGACCCTTGATGAGAGAGCATGTTTCTGACAGGACCTTAGGAAGGAAGGAAAGAAGGAAGGAAGGAAGGAAGGAAGGAAGGAAGGAAGGAAGGGAGGGAGGGAGGGAGGGAGGGAGGGAAGGGAAGGGAGAAAGGAAGGCAGGCTGAGTGTATGCAGGGTTTCACATGGAATCTTTTCCACTTGGACGCGATCCGTGACACTTCTCTTTTATTCCTTTCTTGCTCATAAAAAGCTCTTCCTTAAGTTGTTTGAGAAGATTCCTTACATTTCTTGTCAAATTGGTCTCCAAATTATTTCTGACTTGTGCTTTTAGTGGAACAGGTCCAGAAACTCCCAAGCAATGGGAGCATCAAATTGGGAAACACACACACACACACACACACACACACACACACACACACACTTCTCCAGTAAGGGTGACTGAGCCTCTACTATGTGTCATACAGCATTTCAGGCACCAAGACGGCAGGAACAAACAAGGCTACCATAACACCATAAGCCAGGAGGCATAAGAACCCTCCTCTTTTATTCTGCTGGTTCTGGAGGTTAAGACTTTCAGGATCAAGATGGTGGCATATTTGGTATCCTACATGGGTCTGTTTCTCTCAGATGGTGTCTTCTTGCTATGTTCTCCTGTGCTGACTGGGAAAACAAGCTCCTCTAGTTTAAGAACATCATTTTCATTTATTTATTTTTATGTTTTGAATCAAAGTCTCATTATGTCACCCAGGCCATCTTCTGAAGCATGATCCTCCTGCCTCCGTCTCCCAAGTGGCTGGGATTACAAGTGTGCGCGAGCAGGCTCAGCTAATTTCTTTAAGAGCACTGCTCTAGAATGTTGTCCCGAGAGCACTAACAGGCATTGCCATTTTTGATCAGAGCCCCTCTGACGGCCTGCCTCAGATATCCTCAAGAGCAGTCCTGCTAACGTTTCCTCAGAGGAAGAGGAAGTGGGAAGGACCAGCAGAGTCCCACCTGAAATCTCAGCCACCCCCTGCACAGCCCTGCTAGCTTTGTGCACTTCTGCCCTAGTTGATTGTGGCTTTGTTGTCTCGGGAGATGCTGGAGTCTTCTGAGGGGGGCGGTTAACTGAAGAGGAGACTAGGAGGCGCTGGGGAAGTCATCATCTGTACCAGGGTGAGACCCTATCAGCAGTGCAGATGCTCTGGGGTCACCTCACTCTGATAAGCAACCCCTTGACATGATAAACTCATAGACTTAAGAAGATGGATGCTGGTGGACTCACACGATGGTCTGTCATTAGTGGGTATGCACTTGTGTATGTGCACACGCACACAAGTTAACAAAGCAGGCACTGATGCCTCTTATGAGAAAACTAAATGGAATCTTTTCCCAAATGGTCACATCTCATAATGCTATCATTTTGGGACACACAAAGTTTGAGAGACAGGGCACACAAGGATTCAGACCACAGCATTGCAATCTGCTACCCCCCCCCCCACATGCCCTTCTCAAATGTAAATTATATCCACTCTCTCCCAGTAACCCTGGAGTCTTAACCGTTCCATCATCAATTTTAAAGTCTCATCTAAATATCATCTAAGTCAGATATGAAGGTATGATTCATCCCGAGGAAAATTGCTCTCCAGCTGTGAGCTTATGAAAGTGAACGTTATGTGCTTCCAAAACCTGATGGTGGGGCAGGCATAGTGTATTCTCACTGCAAAAGAGAGAAAGAAAAAAAGCGAGCAGTAACAAGTCCCAAATAATCCCTAAACCTTAACGCCTAGGAACAATCTTAAGTCTAACATCTGCCTCCAGACTCAGTGGTGGAGGCTTGCTTCTGCAGGTTTGCTGAGCAGTGGTTGTCCCTTCACCCCTGGTAATTATAACCTTTGGAAGGTCTTGTTCTCACTGAAGTTCTAATACAGGCTTGGAGTCTCAAGCTGGCTGCTGGGATCTCAGGGATGTTTCCACACCATTAGTTTCACTGGGTGATGACACCCTAGTGGGAGTTTCCTATACTAGGCTTGTCTCTGTGGTTGAAGTTTACTAAGGTTCTGCCACAGGGTTCTCTGAACATCTCTTGAACTGCAAGTAGAGGCAACTACATGCTCATAGGTTGTGAATCACCAAAGACAGAATCCCATGGATAACAAATATATTGCCTGTACCCAGGTCGGGGTGATGTGTGGCATTCAAGCCATTCATAGGTCGGCTGTAGCCACTCCTAGGGCAGCCTAAGTCCCAGGGCACAGCAACCTACCAGGAAACTTTCCTCTGGCACACTTGACTTACGGTCTCCTGTGTACCGCTGGAATTACTGGTCCATTATGTTGAGAAAACATAACCACCTTCCATGCTAACCTTATCACTAGGCCATGTGGTACATCCTTATACCCTTACACACAGCCTTTCTCATATTTTCCAATATATATAAGCCAGGAATCCACGTTTTAAAAAGCACTGCTTCCCTATCAATAAACAATTCTGTCTAGGTAGATTCTATCTTCTCTCATTTTACTGAAGTTCCCAGAGGAGACAAACTGAACACTTTGCTTAGAAATAACTCCAGATAAATACCTGTTTTCATTACTTAAGTAAGCTTCAGCCCTCCATAAAACATGGGTACATGAACACAATTCAGACAAGTTTTTCTTGCTTTAGCAAGGGTTGCCTTTCCTCTGAGCAACAACACATTCCTCCTTTCTGTTTGAGACCTTATCGGAATGACCTGCTGTAGTGTAGCAACTTCCTTTAAAATGAAATAAGGAATGTTCCTTAACACTCAAGAAGAAAACAACTCACAAGTCTCAGGAAATCCCTGAAAGGGTTACTAAGGACAGATCTTTCTCAATTTATGGAGAAAGTGAAAGTTATACAGAAAGTTCCAGGTTTCAGGTTTTCTTGAGTTGTCACATACTGAGATGGGTTTTTGGTAATACAGAACTGCCTTTGAGTCACCCATGCTTCTATAAGTGACCCCCAAAAGCCTTCTGATTCACCTAATTGGACGTTGGTGATATTGTTACTTTGGTTTGGTTTGGTTTGGTTTGGTTGTTTTCCTCACATGAGGTGAATAGATTATTTGTACATGTCTCCTCAGGAACACAACACCTTTCTATCAATTCTGCTCACCTTCACTTTGGGATCCCCAAGCATTGAAGCTTTCTTTGACGACTTCCTGTTTCTTTTCTGTGCCCTGGCTAAAATCCCCCTTTAATGTCCTTTCCCAGCAGTGTAGGCTTTGTGTAGCACAAACCTCAAAACTCATCTACCCACAGTACACTCCTCATTCCTGAAGCTGAAGTACTTTGGCATCATCTCCATTTCTTGCTACTTATTTTTGTTCTGTCTCTTCAGGCTAGTATAGTAAAAGTATTGCAAGCTTGTGACTCATAAGTGACACACGTTTATTTTTCACAGTTCTGAAGGCTAAGGGAGCTCATGATCAAGATGTCTGTAGACCAAGTGCCTGCTGAAGGCTTGATCCTCCCCTAGTTGTGTCCCCATGTGGTAGAAAAGACAAATGACCTCCATTGGACTTGTTTTGTCATGGCACAATCATTCTTCAAATGATCCTAGTTCCACATACCATCACCGTGGGAGTTAGGTTTCAGCACATGACCTGGAGAAGGAGAAGGCAGCACATGCTCCAAGCCAGGCTGTCTGTAAAACTTGATTATACCTTTCAAGCTAAAAGAGGAAGCCATTCCAAGTGACATCAGGCTTATTTGCTTTTAATATCTGTAATAACATGACATACAGCAACCAAAAACAATAGAAAACTAATTGTGGGGGCTGGAGAGATGGCTAAATACTTGAGAGCATTTTCTGTGTAATCATGAGACCTAGAGCTCAGAGCCTAGCACTCAGAGCAAACTGGGTGTCATTCATTCAGGCATGAATACCCTCAGACAGATATATATGTACATATAGTCTCTCTCTTACACACACACACACACACACACACACACACACACACACACACACACCCCTTAGAAAAAGAGCAATTGTTTTTGCTACCTTAAAGAATAACCACAAAACAGCCAAGAGAAATCACAAGAAAGTAAGTTATATGAAAGACTTTTTTTTTTTAACATTCTGATAGTCACTCTTCATTGTTGAGTCTATTGGAGTTCAAATTGTATGCAGACACATCTGTGGGGGGTGGGAGGGTGTGACATTTCCAGAGAGGTTTAACTAAGGAAGGAAGATCCATCCTGTATGTGGATAATACTATCCCCTGAACCAAATAAAAATGGATAAAGGAGACCATGAGATGAGCACCATTTCTCTTTGTTTCCTGACTACAGACACAGCGCGTCCAGCCACCTCACATTCTTGCTGCCGTGTCTTCTCCATTCTGATGGACTGTATTCACAAACTGTTAGCCAAAAGAAACAAAAGTTATGAGTTTCTTTCTTCTTTAAGTTGCTTTCATTGGCTATTTTGACATATCCTCATTCTTCTATGTTACCAGGACCCTGATTTAAGGACCATGTGATTACAGAGAATAGGACTGTATCTCCTATCCTGTTACAGATCTGGGAGGGTCGTGTAATTGGATTCTGTGAGCACAAATATGTATGTAAGTGACAGAACATGCCCTTCCCCCATTTGTTCTTCTTACTTGGAGAACACGATGTTGGGCCAACAAAGATAAGGGCAACACCTTAGAACTGTATCAGGAAATAAGATGGAAGGAAAGATAGAGGCAATATTTCTTCCTGGTATAAACTACTAATATTTTGTGTCTTCATTATATTAACCCAGCTCATTTCACCAGTCAGTGAGAAAGCAGATTTGAAGCTTTTTGCTATGGCTATTACTTGTTTATGTCCTTTACCAGTCTTTCCCTCATGTATTTTGATAAGTTTTCATTGGGAATTTACATATTTATAAATACTCCATCTTCCTGATGCGTTGACCCTCAATTAGTTTGTAACAACTCCATCTTTGATATGATTTCTTTGTCTTTAGATATATATAATTTCAGTTTTTACCAGGCTTACGATTCTTTTCTGTGTAGTACATCTATACACTCCACAGACCCCCATGGGACATCTGTTTCCTTCCTGCCCACATGTACGTCTGTCTATGCTTAAAGCACTTCTGTGCAGAAAGATTTTCATTATGTCCCTCGTCTTATATCTAATCTTTCACTCTTTTTGATTATGTGAAGTGCTTCATCCATTATCTCTTTTATAAAACACTTTACATTTTATTAACATTTTAGAGTTACAGGAAATTTCAAATGTCCTCTGAAGGGTTTCCCACTTAATCTATATTTAGGTTCCGCTATTAACAACAACCAGAGTTATGAGTTTTTGTCTTTTAATGACTGTTGACGTGACTGCACTTAGACAATCACCACTTCTGTATTTGATTGCTTTCCCATTTTGTAATTCTCCTTTTCTTCTTTCAAATTTTCTGAATGTCCTTTGGAAATCCTTTTAATTTTTCTATTGACTTTTCAGTTATACCTGCTTAGCTACTCTCAGCTATTATTATCAATGGTTACTCTAAGGATTACAATGTAAAAACATTTTTGCCTTGAATACTATAATTTGAATGAATGTTTTGCCACCTTGCATAAATATCTGAAACTCTTGCAATGCCACAGTTCCAGCTGTCCCAGGATCCCTTCTCTGCATCCTGTATGCCATAGTTGCTATGTGTGCTCTCACTATTTACATTATAGGCCCATCAAGGTAACTTAAACCTAGTAGAGATTTGATAATATTTCATAGTTTTTTGACTCAATGTATGCTTTCTAACCTTTTCATTCTTTAGATTATGTATGTTTTATGGCTCTCTCTTTGATCCTCTGTGCTTTCCTCTTACTTTAATTCTATTATTAAGCTTATTTAATATGTTTCAGAGACAAATTCAGGTGCGTTCTTTAATTTCTTCAGCATATGGCAGACCAGAAGCAGAGAATGAGTCAGAAGCCAATAACAAGATACCAGGGACCCATACACACAGTGATCACCTTCCTCCAGCTAGGTCCAACTCTTCAAAGTTTCCAAAACCTCCCAAAATAGCACCACCACCCAGAATCAAGCATTCGGATGAGCCTGGAGGGGACATTTTATATTGAAGTCACAATAGTCCCTGAGTGTTTCTTTTGTTTTTGTTTTTTAAAGCATCCAAATATCATGTCAAGTATCAAAGCATAATCTTGACCGTGATGAGTGGCACCTCAGATCTCTTTTCAAGGTTAGCTACAAATGCTTCTAATCAGTCTTGTAGACCCACAGTAGAACAGTCAACTAAAGACAGTGGAAGAGTTCTCTCTCTCTACCTTTCTTTCTTTCTTTCTTTCTTTCTTTCTTTCTTTCTTTCTTTCTTTCTTTCTTTCTTTCTTTCTCTCTCTCTCTCTTTCTCTCTCTCTCCCCCTCTCTCTTTCTGTGTGTGTGTGTGTGTGTGTGTGTGTGTGTGTGTGTGCATGCACACACGCACGCACATGTGTACATCACAGTAATTGTGTGTATACCCCAGTGCATGTGTGGAAGTCAGAGGAAAACTTTCTGAAGTTGTTTCTCTCCTTTCATCTTGTTTGAGGCAAGGAGTCTCTTGTTTCTACCTCACCTGATACATGCCAGGCTAACTGAACCATGAGCTTCTGGATTATCTACCTCTCTCTCCCATCTTGCTGTACAAAGTACTAGGATGAGAGATTGTGGGACACATAGACGGTGCCACAAAAGGACCTAGCAGAGAACCAGTGAGGTAAAACATGTTCAAACCCTAGCAATCTCAAAAGACCAGAAGGAGTGGCTCTAGCTCTCCCTGTTTCTGTGCTTGGAGCAAGTTACCAGGTGACCCTCAACTAGGTCATCCGAGGCAGGCAGTACCTGGAACACCTCTTCAAGCTAATGAGGCATCTCAGTGACCTTAGCCTTCAGCCAATGACCTTTACTGTCCCTGGATATTCCCACACCCTTTCCCAAATTTGGTTCATTTCAAATAAAATGCATGTATTCAAACTCACCATGAATAAAGAAATATGAACAAGCTAAAATTATCTTAGAGAGGTGCTTCATTAAAGATTGTTGGAGAAGGCCTTTGCCTAAAACAGCCATAACACTAAGGTTCTCAGAGAAGGCCTGGCTCACAGTGTCTAACATCCCAGAGGGAAGAGGTGTACTAAGGAGTCTGTCCTCTTCTGGACACCCCGAGAGGAGAGATAGAACCCGGAACCACCAGAGTTGTATAATATCATACCCAGCCTTTTTACATGATGTTCAGGGTATGTTGAATTAGGTTGTGCCAGTACTTTTAAACATTCACACATACATACAGTGTATTTAGATCATACTTAACCGACTGTCTCTTTCAAGCTCCTCTTTGGTACACCCAAATACATCCATTTCCCAACTTAATGTCTGCTTCATCAAATTTTTTAAATTAGATTTTTAAAATTCTAACCTACCAAATTTAATTAAGTCTTATTTTCAAGGCCTTAATCCATTCTGAATTTATTTTTGTATATGGTGCAAGATGAGGATCCAGCTTTATTTCTGTCTCTTAGTTTCTCTCTTTCATCTCTCTGTTGCCCTCCAACTCTTGTGTGTGTGTGTGTGTGTGTGTGTGTGTGTGTGTGTGTGTGTACATGTGTGTGTGTGTGACTATCTTGGTATACCAACACTATTTATTGACTTTAATGAGGAGTATTGTCAATGTGAAAATCACCCAGGTGGTTCTAGATATGTCAGTAAGTTATTAATCTTGCTTTAATTGATGTGGGAAGACCCATCTTAATTGTGGGCAAGATCATTCTCTCAGAAGGGAATCCTGAAGTGCCCAAGATGGAAAAAGTAAGCTGAAATTTGTTCTAGCTTTCTTTCAATACTTGCTGCTTGTTTACTGCAGTGCTTTAAGCTCCTGCTGCCTTTACTTCCTCAACATGAGGGACTGTTCTCTACAGCTATGGGCCAAAAGAAGCCTTTCTCCAGTACATCGCCTTTGCCAGTTTTCTTAAATCCTAGTAATAGGAAAGAACTGACCATTTATCAAAGAGACTATTTCCCATGTTTTCTTCTTTTTTCCTCCCTTCCTCCCTTCCTCCCTTCCTTCCTTCCTTCCTTCCTCCCTCCCTCCCTCCCTCCCTCCCTTCTTTCCTTTCTTTTTATTCACAATCTTGTTGTTTCTTGGCTGGTACTCACTGTGAACCTCAGGCTGACCTTGAACTCAGGAGTTCTGGGATTACAGGTACACATTGCCATGCCTGGTTCTTGTGTCTGTACTCTTAGCAAGCACACTTTTATAACTTACCTACATGTTTGAATTTATTACTTAGTGTTTTCCTTGGATATCTATGTCTCTTCCAACATAGTACCTTGTGGCTTTGCTGCAACAGCTTTGTAATATAATTTGAAATCAGAAATTTTTTGTCTCTAACTTCGTTTTCCTTTTTCAAGATTGTTTTTTGTCCATTTGGAGCCTTGTATGGTTCCATATTAATTTTAGCATTACTTTGGGCTGGAGCTATAACTCAGAGGGTAAGAGAACTGACTTCTTTTCTGAAGGTCCTGAGTTCAAATCCCAGCAACCACAATGTGGTTCACAACCATCCATAATGAAATGTAATACCCTCTTCTGGTATGTCTGAAGATACCTACAGTGTACTTACATATAACAATTAATAAATCTTAAAAAAATACTTTACTTCTCTTTCTATGAGAAAACCTTTTTGGGTTTCAACAGAGATTACAGTGAGTTTGTGTATCACTTTGGGTCTGATAATATTAAATCTTCCAATTCATGAACATGGTTTATCTTTGTATTTATATTTTCTCCTCACTTAACTATCAGTATATAATTTAAAATATATGTCTTCTTTTGTGGCTAGGCTCATTACAGCATTGGGATTGAACCCAGGCCTTCCTGAATGGAGGCAAACACTCCACCAACTGAGTTACCTCCCATACCTGGGCTTCCTTCTCTCCCCTTTTCACAGGCCAGTGTGTAAAGAAGACCCATGTGAATTTTGAATTTTAATTTTCTCTTGTTATCTTACCCAATCTACTTATCAGTTACAACAGGTATTTATCTGTTAATTTATTTTTAACATCCTTTACCCTGTAGAATCTAGAGTTCTCTGTACACACAACCATTTTATTAACAAATAGCATAGCTATAGGTCTTCCTTTGTAATTTGCATGTCCTTTATGCAATTTTCCAGTCTCTGTTTTCCTGAAATCAGAGCTAAAATACTATCCTAAATTCTGAACTAAAAAGGGAGTTGAATCTTTGTCTGATTCTGGGAATTACAAGATATGTTGGTATTCAGTAGCTTCATGCAGGGGGAGGAGAAGCAGGAGCCAACCAGGTTTGGAAGTCACATACACTCCATGGCTTGTCACTTGGCACACACACAGTCTTCTCTGAAAGCCAAGTCTTCTGCTCTGGTGGGAAATTAACTTCATGCTTTAAAGACAAGTAGCTCAGAGTGACTCCAAATATCCAGTAGCCCTACAAAACATAGTGATAACTCTGGAAAGGTCGATCAGAAGCATATGGGTTAGATTTTGTTTGAGATCACATGAAGATTTTTAATAGAGAAGAAGTTCTCAAGAGAACAAGCATGTTTTGACATTCCTTTCTCAAATCCCAAACATTTGAGAGATGCTTTTGAATAGTCCCCTCAAAGTAAAACAAATGAGAAACCTCTCAAGTTTTAGAACTTGAGAGAAAAGCCAGATAGGCTTGTCTCCATTCCTTTGTATAGTAGACTATATTCCTGGTATAAAGCCACCTGAAGAAGGTCAAAACAAAATGACAATAACATGGCCTGTGTTCAAGCTCTCTCTTCTGCCCTGAGAGGCTATTTGAATTGATACAAGTTTCAGTTTCTTTGTGTGTTAAGTAAGATTATTACATCAGTTCACAGTGTTGTAGATAGGGGAAGATATCTACAATGGCACTGTGTAAAATTTCTAGACTATAGCTAAGCCCTGATAATGTCCTGTCAATCTCTATTGTGATAATATTGACTAAATCTGTTCATAAAAATAGCATTTTCTCACCCTCTTAACAGAGAGCAGTAATTTTAAAAAGTAAGTTGAAAGGAATGGAGAGATTGGCTCCAAGGCTATGGGTACTCAAATATGTTAATTTTGATAACATCAGAACTGGATTCAATATTTTCTCTAGTACTTATAAGTTATATGTGCTTGCCAAAGAAATTCACTTCTATAAATGTTCCTTCTCTCTCTCTCTCTCTCTCTCTCTCTCTCTCTCTCTCTCTCTCTCAGTTATTTTCTTTATTTATATTTCAAATGTTTTCCCCTTTTCAGGTCTCTCCTTCAGAAACTCCCTATCCCATCCTCCCTCCCCCTGCCTCTATGAGTGTGCTCCCCCACCCACCAACCCACTTCCACCTTCCCACCCTGGCATTCCCCTACACTGGTGCATCAAACACCCTCAGGCCCAAGGGCCTCTGCTCCCACTGATGTCCTACAAGGCCATCCTCTGCCACATAAACGACCAGGGCCATGTGTATTCTTTGGCTGGTGGTCCAGCCCCCGGGAGCTCTGGGGATCTGGTCTCTTGACACTGTTGCTCCCTCCACAGGGCTGCAAACCCCTTCAGCTCCTTCAGTCCTTTCTCACCTCTTACATCAGGGATCCCTGCGCTCAGTCCAATGATTGGCTGAAGCATCTGCCTCTGAATTTGTCAGACTCTGGCAGAGCCTCTAAGGAGGTAGCCATATCAGGCTCCCATCAGCAAGGACTTCCTGGCATCCACAATAACCTCTGGGTTTGGTGGCTGTATTTCAGATGGATCCCCAAGTGGGACAGTCTCTGGATGGCCTTACCTTCAGTCTCTGCTCCATACGTTGTTTCTGTATTTCCTCCAGTGAGTCTTTTGTTTCCCCTTCTAAGAAGCATTGAAGCACCCACACTTTGGTCTTCCTTCTTCTTAGGCTTCATATGGTCTATGAATTGAATCTTGGATATTCTGAACTTGTGGGCTAATATCCACTTATCAGTGTGTACATAGCCTGTGTGTTCTTTTGTGATTGAGTTACCTCACTCGGGATGATATTTTCAAGTTCCATCCATTTGCCTGTGAATTTCATGAAGTCATTGTTTTTAATAGCTGAGTAGTATTCCATTGTGTAAATGTACCACATTTTCTGTATCCATTCCTCTGTTGAGGGACATCTGGGTTGTTTCCAGCTTTTGGCTACTATAAATATGGCTGCTATGAACATAGTGGAGCATGTGTCCTTATTTAAATGTCCCTTCTCAAACACAGTTGTCCTCTTGTATTGCTATGAAGTTAGAATAACTCATGTGAGCTGGCTGGCATAGTACTGATAAATTGTAATTGATAAAAAAAATAGCAACCACCACAATCATCAATAACAACAAATAGTTATTTATTTTCTTATTTCTCCTTATATTAAACAACATCCCAGGTAACTTAGATTCCTCAGGTATCCATCTAAAATAAAATATTACAAGTACAATTGCTGGATACTTGACTGCTCCTTTTGTTTTCTTTTTGGATCAATTCTACTTATCATTGCCCTTCAAATGTACTTTTAAGGAACACTAGAAACTACATCATCCTTAGAAAGATGGCGTCTGGTTATAGAGTCATTATAATTGATATCATTGCAATCACAGAATGCTGCGATTTTGATGACACCAAGAAGGGCCATCAAATGAACAATTTTTATACCTCTTAATTTGATCCCTGGGATCCTTAAGCCACGACGCTACAAAAAGAGCAAGAGAGTCTAGGTTTCAATTTGTATTCTACATCTTCTTGACAAGTCTTTCAGAAGTAGGCATAGCATGTATGTACTTGAGGCCATTTTTTGGATGGGTGATCTTTTGATCACCTGCTCTGAGAGGTCATTTGATGTCAATATGACAAATCTTTGAGAGAAACACCTAAAAGTAGAAAGAATTCATTTTGTTCACTAGAGGTATCAGTCCACAGTCCTTGGTTCCAAGGATTCTGACCTACGGGTAGGCAGAGCATGATGGCAGTGTGATCATGTGACAGGTTGCTTACTTCATGGAGGACAAGGAGCAGAAAACAAGGAAATGACTGAGTGCCCGGGGTCAAACCATCAAAGGCTTGCCCAGTGACCTATTTTTCTCCAGTTAGGCTTCACCTAAACTTTCCAGAATCTTCTCAAATAATGCTCTTTGGGACTAAGCATTTAACACACAAACCTGTAGGTGACATTTCCTATTCAAGCCATGACAGAGACCCACATTGTGCTAAGTGTAAGAAATTAAAAATGTGTAAAATACAATTCTTCACCCTAGGGAGTTCAAAAATAAACTGGGCAGTCAAGTCTACTAAGATGAAAAGTTTTCCCATGAAGTAGCATTACTGCGAGGATGCAGGAGATATTAATTGGCATGATGAAGGCAGGAGAGGGGGCTTAGTGGTGTCTGACATGAGTTATCCCCTTTTATTCTTTACTTGATCTTAGCTAAAAGGCCGAGAATTGATCCTTTTTCATTTTTAAGGCATTATGCTATAAGCACATGTTTTCATCTGCCTTTATCAGATGACAAAATCACAACAAAAATAAAAAATGAAAAAAATGGACACTTGCATAGAAATTTTTTGGGGGGGGGGTTGGTTTTTTTTTTTCTGGCTTACAAAAAAAGAATATCAAGGGAAGCTTTCTCACTGTGTCCATCTGTAAAATGGGCTTCGACAAAGGAGATTAAACCAATATCTTATGTAAGAATGCTTTTCTATAAATAGAATGCTATGCAAGTATCCGGTGCACACTCAGCCCTGATCTTCACTCAGCCCTGATCTTCAAGCCTTTCTCTCTTCTCTGGCAACTCCCCTAAGTCACACTGGCTTCTCAAAAGTGTTCTTGAATGTACTAAAACATCACTCCACTCCACATAATGAAAGACCATCTAGTGTACATGCAGATCATTTTTCCAATAACGTTGTAGTGACAAAAATCAACAAGTTTCTTGTCAGAACATCTTGGTCATTAAAAATGCATTAACAACTCATTATTCAAGATGCTGTACTAATTCTATTCATTTCCTATTGAAGCTTATTAAATCCTAAGAGCCTAATCAACCAGGAGTAGTGTTCAGTGGCCACAAAGAATATGTTCCACTAAAAGGGGGAAAAAAGAAATATGACCAAAGTGGTAATTATAAAGCATTGTATTTATGTGGCACGAGCTCTTATAATGGGTTGAATGATTTTGATGTTCCAATAGAAAAAGGGGTTGGGATGTAATTTATTAAAAAGTAAAATTAAAGGGGTGTTTGAGTGTGTGTATGTATGGTAGGCAGGCAACAAGGCCTTTAAAGGAATCCCAGAATTCTCTAGAAGTGACAGACAACTAAAAGCCACTCTGTAACGGATAGAAAACTTAACTCTCCCTTTTTATCTGTTCTATTTGTTCTCATTTACTTTATATTCCGATCTCATCTTCTCCTCCCTTCTCTCCTTCTAGTCCCTCTCTCTCATGTCCCCTCCCTGCCACTTCCCAGTCCTTCCTTTCTCCTCAGAGAAGGGGAGGTCTCCCATGGATATCACCCACCTTGGCATATCAAGTTGCAGTAAGACTAGGGCGCATCTTCTCCTATGCAGCTAGGCAAGGCAGCCCAGTTAGGAGAAATGGATCCACAGGCAGGTCACAGAGTCAGAGAGCCTCTGCTCCTGCTGCTGGGAGTCCCACATGAAGATGGAGCTGCACCACTGTCAGGGATGTGCCAAGGGCCTAGGTCCATCCCATGCATGCTCTCTGTTTGCAGGTTCAGTCTCTATGAACCCCTCTGGGCCCAGGTTAGTTAATTACGTATGTTTTCTTATGGTGTTCTTGACCTCTCTGGCTCCTTCAATCCTTCCTCTCCCTCTTCAGTAGGATTCTCCGAGCTCTGCCTGACTCTGGCTGTGAGTCTCTACATCTGTCTTCATCAGGTGCTGGGTGAATCCTCTCAGGTGACAGTTATGCTAGGTGTCTGTTAGCAAGTATAGCAGGATATCATTATTAGTAACGGGTGGGCTCTCTCTCACGCCATCGGTCTCAAGCTGGGCTAGTCACTGTTTAGCTGTTCCCTCAACTTCTGCTCTATCTTTATCCCTGCACATCTTGTAGGCAGGAGAAATTGTCTAATTTTCTGTGGCTGTGTTGAGGTCCCTCCATTGGAAGTCTTTTCTGGTTACAGAAGATGACCGTTTCAGTCCCATATTGCTCGTACCTAGGGGTCACCCTCCTAGATTCCTGGTAGTTTCTATTATTCTAGGTTTCTGGCTCACCTCAGAGATGCCACCCCCCTACTGATTCTAGTTCTTTCTCTCAGCACTCTCTCCCTCTGACCTCTTGCTCCCCGTCTCACCCATTCTCCCCACCCCCACCTAGCTCCCTCTTTCCATTTGCCCCACCCCGTGTCTATTCTATTTCCCCTTCTCAGTAAGATTCAAGCGACCCTCATTGGGCCCTTGTTATTTAGCTTTTTTGAGTCTGTTGATTGTTGCATGGTTATCCTCAACTTTATGGTTAATATCCACTTATAAGTGGGTACATAACATGTTTGTCTTTCTGCGTCTGGACTACCCCACTCTGGATAATATTTTCTAGTTTTGTCCATTTGCCTGCAAATTTCATGATGCTGTCATTTTAAATAGTTGAATCATATTCGATTGTGTAAATGTACATTTTCTTTATCCACTCTTTGGTTGAGGGACATCTGGGTTGTTTCCAGTTTCTGGTTATTATGAATGAAGCTGTATGAGCATAGTTGAGCAAGTGTTTTTGTGGTATAATGAAGCATCTTTTGGGTATATGGCCAGAAGTGGTAGAGCTGGAGGCAGAACTAAATATCATGGAGACAGGAATATCCCTCAATGTTAGCTCTATTCCAGAACCTTCCAAACGGCAGAGTACAAAGCTTCAGCCTTTGGATCATCACTCCAAACACAAATTCCCAGTTGTACGGAGATTTCAGATGCATGTAGATGGAATAGAGGTACAAAATAAATACCTAACAAGTGGTTGTCTTGCTCTACTACTCCATTAAGTGAATCCCTCTAAAGGAAGTGTGACAGCTCACGTTGATTATCAGCTTAACAAGGTCTAGAAACAACTAGTAGACAAACCTCTGGATATGTCTGTAAAAGGTTAGCTGGATCAGGTTAGCCCATGGATGTGTTTTTGAGGGATATCCTAGGTTAGTTTAATTGGAGTGGGAAGACCCCGTAACTACCATTCTGTGAGATGGAGTCCTGAACTAAATAAGGAGACAGTGACTGACAGCCAGAATTCGTTACTCTCTGCTTCCTAAGTGCAGATACCATGTGACCTCAAGGGATGGTTGGTATACTTTTTCACCATGTTGGACAGGCCCTCCAACCTCCTTCCTTTCTTAGATTGCTTTCATCAGCTTTCCTGGCACCAACATAAGCAGCTAACACTGGCAGGGGTTATATCGTATTAACTTTGTGTAGCCACCAGAAGTACCACCTTGTGACATGGCATAGATTCAGGCTACACTTTTTTTTTTTTTTTTTTTTTGCTGACCAGAGCTCCACATCTGGAGTAGCTTTGAACTTTGAGATCTTTCTGAACACTCTACTACTGTGTTCTCTATGGGCATATATACATTTTGCTTTTGACTAATCAATAAGCATGTAAGCATGTATTAATCATTGGTTAAATATTGAGTCCTGCTTCACACTCAAGGAGTTGAAGCTTAGTTTGGGAAAAAAGTCAAGGCTTATGCATATGAAATAATGGAAGAGCATGACTTTGGATGGATAGATTCCACCTTTCCCCCATACTCCATTTCCTGTTTTTCTGGTGACAGACCCTTGTTTTCTTCAGTGGAACTATCGTTCTGTGCTTCATGCTCTTAAGGGTTATTATCCAGTCTCTAAAACATATTTGTGATTAAAGGTATCCAACTTTATAGTGAGAATTATGAAGTTATTTAAGTAGTCACCTGACCTAATTCTTAACTAATTGGTGCATAATATTTCACTGGTTATGATACTTGGTTCAGAGATAGTCATAAAGTTCCCAAAAGCTTGGCAAAATATGGTTTCTGATTAAAATCTTGGAGACCTTTGGGCTCACAATGACAAATTTAGACGATCTATTGTCTGCAGAGTGTACTAGGGTATTAAGAAGCTGTGGGATGTAGAGACTTCAGATTCATGACCTGCAAAGTGTGGATACTTCATTCCTTCTTAGAACAGAGACCAAAACACCCATGAAAGGAGTTACAGAGACAAAGATTGGAGCTAAGATGAAAGGATGGACATCCCGAGACTACCCTACTGGGGGATCCATCCCATAATCAGCCACCAAAACCAGACACTATTGCATATGCCAGCAAGATTTTGCTGAAAGGACCCTGATACAACTATCTGGAGTGAGAAGATGCTTTTGAAAGGAAGCTGGACCTGTCAGGGAAGAGGTGCCATCGGTCAGCTTAGGAAGTTCTTAGCACCATGCTATTTGATTCCAGCTGTTGTTAGAAAAACTACTTCATCATGTCTTAGCAGTATCTTTGTTTTGCTAATAACATCATACTATAAGACAGGTCATATTATAGCAAATAATATGTGTCCCTATACTGATACTGTAACTATTTAATGATGGCAGTATCACAGAAATCTCAAAAGAGATAAGCGCACCAGGCTTCCAAGAGGCATGGGATCCAGTCAAAGCCAGTAACTTCCTGCTGGAGAAATCTAAACCACCATCAGACAATAAGAATGTGCTTCTGGGGGTGCTATTAACAGGGCAAGATTCTGCATGTAGCTGTTGGGAACTATCTGACATCTTGAGGTGGAGACTGCCTGACATTGGAACCAGATGGGAGAATCTGAGATGACTCCTGACACCAGCATCCATGTAATGCTAGGAAGGAGAGAGAGAGAGAGAGAGAGAGAGAGAGAGAGAGAGAGAGAGAGAGCGCTTTTTAGTTTTGCAGCTAACAAAAAGCGCTCATTTTACTTTGTGCTTAACGCAATTTAAATTGTAAATTGTCACTTGCCGAACACCACACAAACAAATGCGTGACTCAGATTACAAATGTGGTGATTTCAGTAAACAAAGTAGAAATGATCCCTATGGAAATTAGCATTGCTTCTGAAAGCACACGCAATGATGGGGAATGGTCTTTGAAAATGAGAGGATATGAGTGTTAGAGCAACAGAGAGGATTGTTCACGCTATAATAAATGAATCAAAGCAGCATGGAAATCAGAGAAGAAGAAGAGAGAACAGAGCAGTGTGAGGTAGCAGCGGAACTAGCAGACACTGAGTCAAGGTTCCGACTCTTTGTTCTAGGCCCAGCCAACCATACCGCTGACCCGGGACTTGTCTGCGGACTCAGTTTAACCTTATGTTGACTCTCAGGACTGCACTCTGGGATTCTCCAACTTTACCTTGTGTGACTTACCAGGTCTCCCACGGCTTCCCAGTCCTGTTTAGTTACACGTCTCTGGAGTTAATGTTTCTGCTCTTGGGCCTTTGTCTTCCTCTCTTTACCCCAGCTCTTATCCACTTGACAGAGAGCAATCTCTTTTCGTCATGTTCCGAATGAACTGGAAACAGACAAGCGGCAGACGCGGAAGAGCTGTGACTTTTAAGCTCTGAAAGCACTTGATTGCGCCCCCAGCAAGCTCCATTCTTAACGCGGGTGATGAAAGCCTGGGAAGGGGCCGCCTGGTTAATTGCGCTTCCGTGGAGACCAAAGAGCAAGCGAGGAACTTGTGGGCACTTTGCTCTTGGCTTCTCTGCCCTCTTCCCTTTCAGTGGAAAAGGCTTTGGCACCCTGTCCTAAATTAAGATCCAAGATGTATTGTATGCAAATGAGATCGTACATTAGCACTGCAGTGAAGCCTGTTCCATTTGCAGAACTAACTTCTATCGCCAAGACAGCTATTTTCCTCTTCCTAATCCAGAGCAAACTGGAATCCAGACTCACCTGGCTTTGCATCCTCGGCTGGAATATGTTCGGAATCAAAATCATTACAGACATACTTGTTAGATTAAAGGGAAATCCTCAAGTTGCACAGTGGGAGACTTAGGCACAAATCTCTGAGTTCTAACCACGCAAGTCACCACCATTCAACACTACTCTGCAAATGCATGTATTTGCTCTATGATACTGCCTTGAAGTTGGGGACTTCCTCTTTTTTACTGCTGCATGCACAGTCCAACATAGTGCAATTTGTCAATAAATGTTTATTGAGTGAGTGAGAGAGCAAATGTTAACGAGAGATTTGTATGAGTTCTTTTAATTAAACAGAAGCATAAATAGATGCAGATCAGGGTTTCTGATTAGCATGAGAGACCCACAGATACCCAGTACAGCAATGATATATTTTTTTAACCATAAACAAAGACATCAGACATCACATTTTGTTTCATTGTGAATCCCTGTGTATAGTGTCTGTATCACATTCTGAGACTTGACAATAGTCTATGGTCCTATTGCTTTAAAGAGTCCAGTTTGGGGAGCTTTTGTGTCTTCATTTGTTCTACCATTTTTTTGCATGTGAAGCATAGAAAAAATATTTATTTTCTTAACAAATGCCTTAAATACCAATTTAGAGCGAGCTTGCACGCTGGCAGAGCAGCACTGACTAGGTGAGCCTGCTTGGCTGCTGGGTTCCTGCAGTCTTGGGAATGCTGGCTAAGCCTACTGCTCTGAACTCATTTGGGGTATCCTGAAGAAAGAAGGGAGAAGGGTCGAGAGGCCAGTTGAACATACTTTGTGCTATGTGTGCTTGAAACCTCTTAAATTGTTTTGAAAGTCACTAAGCCCATAGGTTAGTACTAGTTACTTTTTGCCAAGTTTATACAAACCCAGACATATCTTGGAAGAAAGGGTCATGGGTAGGAAATTGCTTCCTTCAGGAGCCTACGAGTACAATAACTATGAAGTATTTTCTTGCTTAATGATGGGTGTGGAGGGAGGGTGCACTAGGGGTGGTACTATCCATAGGAAGGGGGAATGGGTTCTCTAAAAAAGCAAGCTAAGCTAGCGATGAGGACCAAGCTAGTTAGCAGTCATGGTTTCTGCATCAGTTTTAGCTTCCAGGTTGCTATTATGTGCTCCTGCCCTGTCGTTCCACAATGATACGTTGTTATTGCCTGCAAGTGTAAGATGAAAGAAACCCTCTCCTTCCCAGGTTGTTTTAGTCAGTATTTGCCACAATGAGAACAGGCCCCCGAGTTGTACTTCTATGTCTGTGGTTGTTCCTTCATTTGTGTTTTTAACACACGGGGTATGAGTTCCTCAGCCGAGGATATTGCCCTGATATGTGTATATGCTTGTGTATTTGAGGTTAAAGATGCTCACTCTAAGACACATCTTTCATTTGCAACCCTCCCTGAGGGTTGTGAAGGCATACTGGGTAAGCCAGGGTTATGTAGGTATTTGGAAGCTGAAGGCTTAAGCTGAAACTGGAGTTACATGAAGATAAGGCAGCCTAGGCAACAGGATGCTTGTAAAAGCAGGCAAGCAGGCAAGCAGGCAGGCAGGTAGGCAGACAAGCAAGCAAGCATGCAAGCAAGCAAGCAAGCAAGCAAGCAGGCAAGCAGGCAGGCAGGCAGGCAGGCAGGCAGGCAGG